>CABFWB010000528.1:188697-281375 GCA_902151455.1 Timema bartmani
AAGGGGGGGGTGTCATGAACCGTCGACTACCATCAAAATCTCGAGTTCGATTTTTATGAGGCCCACAATACTTTCTCTACCTGTAAGATAGCGAGAAAGTAAAAACATAAATCTGGATAGTGATATTGTTCTATTCCATCCTGATATAAAAAGTTATATTATTTCCTCGGTCACCAAACCATTGCTGTCAACATGGCTTTTATCATCATCTGAGAAATCCCCGAATAAGTCTCCTTTGTTATCACACGCTTCACCATGGAAATTTCCATTAAAAGCCACATATTGTACGCCATATTTCTTGCACGTGCACAAGTGCTCTACATGATGATCAGAACAATACCAGAGAATCAGTTAGTGTTTTTTTGTTGTATTGGGAGAGTCACCGTCAATATAATTTCATTGCAGCACTTACAAAAGTACGCCACCTATCCCTATCTGAGCTAGTTATACCCAATCCACCTTATTACACCCTATCCCTTTCAGGTTCATTCTAATTTTATCCCCCCATCTGGGTCTAGGTCTTTCCAATGCTCTCTTCCAATGGGCTTGCCGGTCATTACTCTGAACAATGTTCTAGAATTTCCCATTCGCGCTGCATGTCCTACCCATTGTAATCTATGAGACTTGATTATTTTAACAATGTCTTGTGATGAGTGCAGGGTATGTAATTCATCATCATGTTATCTCCTTCATTCCCCAGTAAACTCATTTCTTTTTGGACCCATTATTTTCCTAAGCACCTTGTTTTCGAACACCCTACTTTTTTTCTTCATGTGAGGTAAGAGACCACATTCCACAACCATATAAGACAACAAGGTAAAATTATTCTTTTATATAGTTTGAATTTGGCTTCTATAAGAAATCAAACAGTCCTTGTAAATTTGCTTCTTTTTGTATGCTTGGTTTACTTCAGCCCTTTGCCGCTGTTCCAGGCTTACATGAACCAAAGACCTGAAAATGCCGATAGCAGAACAGTTAATAGAGTCCCTCCTCAGAGACTAGGTCTATCACCACAGACAGTCTAATCAGCACTTACCTAGCCCAATTGCACTCTCCTATTTTCAGAAAACTGACGAATACATGATCCCAATGTGATCCCATGATGAAACTTTCCACAAATGACGTTAAAATACATAAATTAATGTGTGGTTTTTTTTTTTCAAAATATTTAAAAAAATTAGGTTTTTGAGAAATTCAAGGTCAAAATTTGTATGATATGACCTTGAACTGAAAAATGTCCAAAACTAGTGATGTTAGATATCAAATGAAAGCTTATTAAATAAGCTACAATTTTTTTTTTACTCAGCCTTCTATCTCATTTCTAGCCTGAATAATAATTTATTTTGTAATTGCATGTCAGCAGAAAATTGTGATTTTTTTGAGATTTTAGAGGGCTGTAACTTAAAAACTACTGCAGATAAAAATTCGAAAATTTGCATTTTTGACTACCTCTGAGGATACACTAAGTGAGCCAAATTTGAAAAAAAAATCCAAGAGGGTAGGGTTTTTTCATTTGTTCACTTGACACAGAATGACCCAAAAGTATTTTTAATCATGATAATAGAACAGTAATTACTCATTTACATGAATTAGGTTTGTTAACTAGGTACTTAATAAACCTGTAGCTTAGTACTTGTAAATGATAAATGTATTTTATTTTAGCACCGTGTCTTACACCTGTTAGGGTTATATGCTTAAGAACTAACTATGCTAATGGTTTAAGGGATTAGGAAGGTTATATTTGGATTAAATGTACCCGCATTTGTGTGGAGGGAGGGTGGAAAACAATTTTTTTGAAACCCACCCTTGGTAGGTACAACGGACCAAGATTAGAACCTCAACCTTCCCGTCATCTGCAGTCTAGTCTAACAAAAGAGTAGACTATGCGGCCACCGGAGGGGTCAATGTATTAATAAATATATTAAATACAAATATCCATTGTGTCTGAACTGTTCTAGTAAAGTTTAATCAACACAAATTTTTCGAAAATATTTGTTTTAATCAAGGCTGTATCCGAATAGTATATTAAGGTCCGTTTGAAGTATGCTGAAATATATTTGAAGTCTGTTTGAAGTCTATTAAACTCGATCAAAGCTTGTTGATTACATTCTGTCTAAACATAATTCACTATATAAATAATCATATTTTACTAAGGATAAATTATAATCAATAAAATAATAACAATAAAATAATCAAGAAAGACAATAATTAGTTTCATAATATGCGATATATTGTGTGTATAGCCCGAACGGGTAGTAAGATGCGGGGCTAATAATAATAATAATAATAATAATAATAATAATAATAATAATAATAATAATAAATAATAATAATAATAATAATAATTAATGATGATGATGATTGTGGAAATAATATTGCCAAGGTGCCGTGTAAAATGATCATATGAACATGGTTATAAATTATTATTTAAAATGTATTGATACATAAGGATGCTAAGGATCAATCAGTCTTACCATCTAGCTAATTACATCCGAGGAGATTTTTGATTTAATCCTGATGGGTAGCATTTAGGGTGATTTGTCTGAATACGAAAATTATATTATTTCCTTTAATAAAGGCATAAGGCCAAATGCAAGAACGAAACAAGCAAACGTGAGGAGTGAATGAGAAGTGAGATTTTTGAGTGTATTTTCAGAGTATTATTTTGCCTACATTCAAAAGTGTGAGTGGCGTTAATTAGCAATCTTAAAGGGTACGTTCTTGCAGACAGTTCAATACCAAGCCAAATGAATGCGACTCACCCTTCACTTTTACTCATTTTGTTCTTGCATACAGTCTATAAAGTTTCACCCACCTCAGTGGAGTAGCTAGCTAACGCGCTAGTTTCATGTTGAGCTAGACTTCCGAGGATGGGGAGATCGAGGTTCAAATCTCGGTTGGGTGAACTGGGGGTAGTTTTTTCCTAAATTGTTTTCCACACTCCCTCCACACAAATGCGGGTTCACTTCCTCTAAATTCAACCTTCCCAATTCCTAGCCCATTATCGTAATTAATACTTAAGCGCATAACCCGAATGGGTAGTAAGACGTGGTGCAATAATTTTTAAAATAAAGTTTCAATATCATTTAATTAATTCAACTATTAATTATAAGTCAAAATTTATAATTTTGGTTTCTATCGATTTTCCATATCTTTGTGAGTGAATTGATATAATAAATTACCGATTTTTTAATATTTAACATAAAAAGTGACACATGTATGGGTATAGTTTCTTACTTAACCTTTCATGCGCAAATAAATTTAAAGATCAAACAAAGTGGTAAATAAACAACCTCATTTAGGCCCTTCGTCAGATTTTGATTTTAGTAAGATGTTTTAATATTAAAAAATAAAATTATATTAAATAGACCTAAATATGATTATAGAATCATTTGATTTGGCGTTTCCTTCCAAGTATAAATGGTAATAGAAATTTCTCAATGATTGCTGTTTTGAGGAAATAAAGTGTTTTAGGGGTTTATTTGTATAGATTTTAGATCACTATTCCCAATTTAAAAATTTACTTTTTAATTTTTGATATATATAAATAATGTCTAAAGTTAAGGTGTTAAAACAATCTAACAACCAATGTGGAAATAATTAAGGGGAAAACTGACCTTAAACTATAAAAAGCAATTGCACTTACCTTTTGCAAAAATCTTCCATCACAATCTGTTAGAATCCACTCTAGTAGAATATCTTTTGGCCAAAAATGTTTTTCATTAAATCTATCATTATTGAGTTATTCTAAAGATATTTTGACCAAAAATCTTTCTTATTATTTTTTCACAATTCACGTCTCTCGAGTTTTGAGGACTCTATAAACATTGACACGTTAGTTTTAAAACAATCTGGAAACTTACATGTAAAAATTGTAGAGTCATTGTGCAGGAATAAAATATTAACGGTGTTAGGGGACCAACTCTTTAGCCTTGAGCAATATCACACGGACCTGAAATGGATTGTATTTAGCCTGGCAGGATACTACTTTTGTTCTTATTATATACATCATTAATATGATACAATTCAACATTCTTAAGTAGTTTTAAAAAAGCATTTGGGGAAACACAATTTTATTGGGGCAGTAGGCATCCTTTGTCAGAAAACTTCCCAGGTACTTAAACTGCGCTATGTTTTCCAACTCTTAGTTTCCAATTTTAATTTTCCATGGCTATTCATTTTTTGAAATCACCATCACTTTTGACTTCTCAATGTTGATCTTCATGTCATATCTTTTCCCTATCTCCACTAGGAGGTCCATCATTTCCTACATATCTATTTTATTTTTGGTTAAGAATGCTAGATCATCTGCATATTTTATTGTGTTAATGATGCGTCCTATCCTGAAATTGCCACATCCCTCTAGTGCCTTCCCTGACCAGCCACTAGCCATACAAGTTGAAGAGACTGGGTGATAAACAACATCCCTGTCTCACTACTCTTCCTATCCATATTCTGTTGGCCTCTCCATCAATTAACCTCACAGTCACTCTCTGTCCCAGGTATAGGTTTGCAATCAGCTTTCTGTCTCTCCAGTTGTTGCTGATCTTCTTGAGTATTTCCATAAGTTTCTTCCATTTTACTCTCTCAAACACATTCTGCCAGTCAATGAAACCAATATAGAGTTCTTCCTTGACTTCCAGCACATTTTATGAAATTATTCTTAGCATATAGATGATCTCTGGTTCCTTTTCATTTAATGAATACAAATTGGTATTCTTCCATCACACTTTCTATTTTATGTTCCATTCGCTTGTTCAGTATTCTTGCCACGATCTTAACATCATGAGAGAGGCTGATGGTCTTGTGGTCACTGCATTTCTTGGCTTGCTTCTTCTTCTTTAAAGCCGCCATGGCTATGTCTAGAAAGTCCTTGGGCCATTAAGTCGTTGTTTCCCAGTTCCTTCAGAAGGTCAGCTGGTATGTCATTGTCTCCAGCAGCTTTCCTTCTTTACATGTCTTTTATGGCTCTCTCCACTTCACTCTTTAAAATGCTGAGTCCTTTTTCATCTTCCTCGGCTTCAATCTTTAGGTTTCCTGGTCGACTTTCCTTGTTGTACATTACTTCTATTTATCTTTCCCAAATAATAAGAACTCTTTATGATCCTTCACCATCTGACCTTTAGGGTTTGCTATTCCGATTGTTCACACACCTTTGTTTTCATTCCCTCCTAGTTCCTTTACTTTCTGGTAAGTGAGGTCATACCTTCTTTTTATTTGCATTTCAATAATCTTATTGCATGTCTTCTCTATATAGTCTTTCCTCACTTTGTTTGTTTCTCTCCTTAACTTGTTGTTCAGCCTCATAAATTCTTCTTTGTTTACTTTTTCCATTTCCTTCTTTCTCACATTTTCTGAAGCATTTTCTTTGTTACCCAGGGCTTTTGTGCAGTCCTCTTAACTTTTTAAACATTGTCATTTAGCACCTTCAAAAAGATATTCTTAAAATTATTCCACTTCCCCTCCACACTTATACTCTCTTCTGTCACCTCACTTAACTTTTGTTCTATTGAATTTCTCACAATGTCACTTTTGATCTAAGTTTTCCAAGTCCCACCTCAGTTTTCTCTAGATCGTTTTCCTGATCTTTTTTAGTCTTGTTTCAATGTCTATCACCAACAGGCTGTGGTCCGAATCGATGTCGGCACCTGACAATATATTCAAATCCTTTACTCCATTCCTGAATCGCTGTTTGACGAGGATGTAGTCTAGTTGGTACCTACTGATGTCTCCTGGGCGTAGGCTTGTAGTTTTGTCTTCCGTTTCTTGAACCAGGTGTTTATCACCACCAAATCATTCCACTGGCGGAATTCGGTGAGCATCTGCCCTCTTCCCTTTTCCATGTGACCCTATGATCTTCTGCTACGTCCTTCTCTGACCGAACTGTTACAATTGCCCATGATGATGGTGTTCAATTTCCCTCTTCCTTCATGTTGAATAATTACTTCACTTTCCTCGTATATTTCTTCAACCTCAACATGGTCGGTTGTTGGCATGTATACATGTACTATCAAAATATCCACTGGTTCAACGTTCAAGTTCACAAACATTAATCTTTCAATATGACACAACACTTTAGTGACACTTATTGCCACTCATTTTCTGCACTCTTTTCACCTGAATAGAGCACTGTGTAAGTTCTAGAAACTAATTCACCTTTATCTTTACATCGAACTTTACTTAAACTCGTGTATTGTTCACACCTTTCCGTTTCCCTTTTCAAATTTTCCAGTTTCCCAGCCCTTCTCATCGTCCTTACATTCCATGTTCCTATTCTGAAAGGTAAAGTTTTATTTGATAAATGTTATATGTTGATCGCTCCCCCTGAATTAGTCCCCACCTGGAGATCCCAAAAGAAGGACAAGTTTACCTCCGGAATTTTTTTACCCCAGGAAGAGCCATAATTGGTTTTTTTCCCTTGAAAAGGGGGTTTTCAGGAAAAAGATAGTTTGGCAGTTTTCCCTTTTCCTATCCACACCACAAAGCCACATCTGAATTACCACTCTATGCAGTCACACCTGTGGTTGTTCAATCTTGAACCATCTTGAACATCATTTGCTCTATGCCTCAAGTTGGTCCTGATAACGCTGCTGCCCGGTACCAGCCATGTAACTTTGTGCAGGAGGACATGATATACCCCACGTCACTGGATCTTTACAGAACCTAGCCGCCACACTGTCAATGCCGATGCTCAGCCCCCGCTACTTGGAAGCGTCCGTTAAGTTTTACCCATGTGAACTCGGAAAAAGCTCTCACCCTTTGGTGTCCCATGGGCTGGGTTAAGGAACGTGTATGATACCATGCTGCCAGGCCAGTAGCTAGAATAAAAGATTTTGTATATATATTTAATACATATTTTTTTTATTATGGCCACAAGTAATTACAAATATACATAGCTGATATTTTTCTGCAACATTCATGTTAAGTATTATTCTCACACTTTTAACAATACAGAAAATATCAAACTTTGTTGTAACAATAATTTAACAATCTTATCAATCTGATTTTAGTTTTAAAATTTAATTATTACAATATAGTTTTAATTTTCTAAACAACTTATTGATGGCAATGTTTATGTTGTGTCTTTGTATGAAACACACCAGTTTAACTGGTAATTTTAGGTTTATTGTGAAATTTTTTCTGATAATAATAACAATTAGAAATAAGTGCTAAAAAATTAAGCTTAATCTAATTTCATTGCAATTTAAATTTTATATTTTGAAAATATTAGGATCAGATCTTCTATAGGTACTTAATAGTAAGTAATGAGTGGTAGTGAATGTGCAGTGGTGGCTTAGCAGGACTTTACTAAGAAATTGTTTCCTCATATTACATGACAAGTTGCCCGCCAGATCCAATAAACATACATTCGTTCATAGCATTATTTTGTTTGTGATTGGTCAAATGAGGTGGGAATAGTTTACTAGTACTGCCTTGCTTGCCCTGGCAACAACCACTGATAGTCATAATAATAAAATAATTAGAATTTTACACAAAAGTATTGTGTAACTTTAACATAAACATTTTCAAATTAATGTTTGTTTTTAGATTTTATAACGTGTAACATGTTTAGTAACAAAAATACTTTCAACTTAATGAATATGAAACTGGATTTAAAGAAAGTACTATTTTTAAAATGTTCACACAACTTCAGCGTACCATATTTAAACCATAACTGTAAACCATTTAAGAAAATGTATTGAAATAAAGTATTTGATTTATGTTATGATGCTTGAAAACAAAGTAAGACATACATTTGTTGCTGATATTTTTGGTCATTCTTGGAATAAAAAAATAAAAAAGGTATTATTAAGGCTGCCGTTCATTGTAATAATGTATTGCTACTAAATAATGATAATATGTCATTTTGATATTGACTAGACTCAAGTGGTTTTTTTTAGACATGTCTGAATTAATCTGGACACTCAATCTTAAATGTGCTCTTGAGCATTTATATTTTATTTAGGAGATGTGTCAAATCCACTTTTTCTTAGAAATGAATCACTTTACCTACAATTCTCAATAAAATGACTACACTTTTAGCTATAATCTGAATCCATAGTCAGTTAAGTCGTGATATAATGGTATAAAGATTTGGTTTTTAGATTTGTCCTATGAGTGGCCTTAGCCAAATTTACCTTTCTTGAGGGAGGGGGCTATGTTAGCGGACATAGCCCCCTAACTGTTATAAGTCAAGAAAATATATGAAATGCTTTAAGAAGCTATTTGGAAGCTTTTTCATGGCAATTAAGGGCAACAATTTAAATAATAAAAGTGGCCTTGCATACAATGTATCAAAGCTATTATTTCTGTACTTTTTAACAATTGGGAATTTTTTGGGACCTTATATTTGTAACGATGCATTTTTTGAATATCAAATTGTGAGACTGGTCTTAAAGTGTAGACTTTACATCGGACACATTTTTAGTACCTCATTTACTCTGTATTTTAGTTCTACTTCATATAATTTTTTATTTACATTATTTGCAGTCTTGGGAGGGACAAATCTCCCACTTGCCCCCCTCTGGGTGGGCCACGGATTATGTTTGCCTAAACAACTAGTAAAAATAATAATAGCTATAATAAATTCCAGTTGAAAAATTTTGAAAAGTAATTACATCCAATTTGAGTCTTGAATCAGATTTTTTTTTAAACCTCAAATCACTTTCAGAATTCAAAGGAGCCAGTATCCCTTATATGACTTTGTAAATTCTTTGTGAGACATAGAATGGCAGTATGTGTTTATGACTTTGTAAATCCTTTGTGAGACATAGAATGGCAGTATGTGTTTCATCAGATTAAACAAGGTTTATCAACAGCCTTGAATCGAAATACAACAAAAATGATGCAAGCTTTTGGATAAATTGGTTAATTTTTTTTTAACCTAATAAAAATTCTGCATATTCTGGTTAATCTGGTTCTTTCATCAAAGACTAGTTTGTATAGCCCAATTTACACAGGGAAGGCCTTTTAGAAATCACAAACATATTTTTTTGCGGATAAAATTGATAACATTTTACTATTCTGTAAGTGTTATTTTATGGGTATTGATATTATCTATAAAAAAATGAAAACTGCAGATAACGTAACTTGAAATATGAAAATGTGAAAGTAGATCTAATTTTATAGTTGTCAGTTAAGGCTCTTCCTAAGAAAATGGGACTATAGTTACTCTCTTCCACACAACTTATAATTTACATATATATAATTATGTACGTTCTAACTAGATATTTTTTCAAAATTGTTTTCAATTATTTTAATTTCACTTTGTTCAATGACTTAAAATATAAGCGTAAATGAATATGTATATAAAAAACCAATTGTACATTTTAACACAGTATAAACTTAAAATAACTGCATGAACCCTAATTAATCTCATGCAACATTCAACACACATCTAAATACACAATGTACAAAGTATTAGCTTAAGATTATTTCTCATATTCTTATTGCACTGTACAGTAATTAACCTTCCGAGCACACAAATTATGTATTAATATAGTGGATTTTTTTTTAATATCGTAAATGGTCCTCATTTCATTTCTCTGATATGTTTCACATTTCAATAGATATTAGTTTCACTTTTGAGTCAAAATTTGCAATAGGTACCGTACTCATCTATACTCGGACATTCTTTAGTGTTTTTTATTTGATTACTTTAACCTACTCTGTGAAATTAGTTTTATTAGAGCATGTTCTTTGTAATATTGTATTATATATGTACACACTCACTCACAATTTTCGATATGGGTTACAGTGATCGGGTGACACTCAGCAAATAATGTAAAGCTTTTTTTTTTACAACATTTGAAGGGTTATGATATTTTGTGCTTTGATCATAACATACTCATTTTTATTCCAATGAAAGCACGTAGTCACACACACTAAATTCACTCAATTCTACCCAATTCACTTTCTAGAAGACACACACTAACTGTACATATTTATAAAAAGTTATTTTGGCAGTTATTTGTCGTCGTCATTATTTATTTTATCACAAGTGTGCAAAATCTTGTATGCACTTGAAATAGTTTGATATTATTCACTAGGACTTAATGTGAATAGTAAAATATGGAAGATCATTCATATTATGATGATACGTTTTTGATTTTCTTCAACTTAATACTGTCATGTTAGTTTTGTTATTTGTAGCTTAGCTTTAATATTTAAATGCGGTTTTACATAGTAGGCCCTACCCTGCCATAAATAGAAAACAAACTCTCATCCTTGATTTAACAAATTTACACTATTTTCAAAGTGGTTTTTCTTTTCAATATATATTTTTAACAACAAATTATGAAATTCAAAACACTAGGTACATAGTTTGAAAAATATTAAAACCTAGGCAAATATAGAGGATTTATATTATATAAAGCTAGATAAAAAGTTAAACATAAATAATATAGAAAAAAATACTTTGATTTTTACTGAAAAAATAGTACTTAATTTTAATGGAATAAAATGTCAACAATATTAAATTTAGTGGTCAAACCGACAACAAAAACATTCTTGAAAATTTTATAGTTAAAAACTATAATTAGTTATTACGGTATACTTATTTATAATGTAACCAAATAATAACTCACTGCATGATTGATAGAATAAATCCAAGCATTAAAATATGCTCAAATTTCTTAAATTCGGCAACTAGTCAAAACAAAAACTATTATAGAATTTATTAAATCAATGTCCTATCATGGTCAAGGGGCTTGAGTGATGAGCCTCTGAGAAACTTCAGGATAATTATGTTAAAATACCCATTTTGTAAAGAACTACTTTAGTTTGATTGCTTAACATTAAGTGTATATAAGTATTTATTCACATTTCCACAAATCTTTTTTGAAATACAACCAAACCAAAGAAGGATTTTTTTGGTTCAAATTCATGAATGAAATTGACATGTTCAAATGGGTATAAATATTATTCTTAGGGTGGGTGTGGGTGTGTGTTAAAGCAAAGCATTCCCCCCTTTCTTCAGATTGCAAATCATTTAACTATTTAAATATAATATGAGCTTAGAACCTATGAAGTACAACTATAGAACACAATTGCACAGGCAACATTTTACTACTTGATATTTAAAAGGTTTAGCATTGTATTTAATAGGGATGTGCGAGAACAACTTTTTAAATTCGAGAAAATATCGAGATGAGACCATAAACAGATATTGAGATTTGAGAACAAGACGAGAAAACTTCCTTTGAAAGTAAAAAAATGTGGATTATGTTTATTTGAGTAAATAAAATATAGTTTATAGAGTACTAAAGTTCCTTTTTGAAATTTTGACTGGAGCTTACTTTGGATTGATTATCTCATAGATCATTTAAATACTTAACATGATTCAACACATATAAAAAAGTGATAGTTGCATTGTATACCATTTATAATTTAATTTGATAGTGTAACAGTTTAAATAATGTCAAAGTTTGATATTGAAAAACAATATTTATAACCAAAAAATTTCTTAATGAAGGTTGTTTATTGGGGAAAAATGGGGCCTATTTTTGGGTCTTAGCAGTATTATAAAAAATAAAAAAATCCCAGTTTGGTTTTATAGTTTCTTAGAGCCATTATTTGCTATTTCATTTTTTCAAATTTCTTGAATTTCCAAGTCATTTTTAGCTTTCAGGACGAAATTGAGTTTTTCCCCCCTTGAATTTTAGAGATATTTTCAATCATGCACATCTCTAGTATTTATTAAATATGCCCTAAAATTATCCCTGATTGTAACAAAATTATAGAAATATTATTTTGGACACATTTTATGTGTTTCCCCAAGTAAATTTCTGGGTGTACCACTGATGTAATGTGTATTTTTCTAAGTTTTATAATAATATCAACGATGTCCTCAAACAGTAGTTCTCAATTACTTCTCACCATGGACCACATTTTTTTTTTCATGGATTGGGCCGAAGGGTGTGAAAACTTAATTTGTTAAATTTACACATACTTAAAACAAAAACTAAGTACCTAACTCATAATATTATAAAGATTATTTTAATTTTTACATATATATTTTCAGTTAAATTGATTACCTTTTCAGTTTAATTATTTACCTTGGGCCATAATGACATCCTTCGCAGGACTTTTGAGAACCACTTTCCTAGAACAAGGTTACTTTTTCTATTGGACCTATAGTTATTGGAGCTTAGTTTGCTGTTATAAAATTAGTAAATTATATCTTTAAAAAACTATTATTAATTAGTACATTTTAGTACTGATTTATTGGCCAAAAGTGACATTATCTAGTCTAAGAAAATTGCACAAGAATTATGAATTTTAACAAAATGAGCCAAAATTCACTAAATTATCACCCAAAAGTATTTCTAATGGACTGTTAACCTGCGAGACTGAGTCTTGGGATATTTTCTCATACTGTGACTTCATATGCTCACTCACTCTCCCTTCATTGGGATTAAAGTTTGTACAGTCCACATTATTTTCCTTTAAATTGAATAGTTAGATTGTTAGTAATATGTCCACAGATCATACAATTTAACTTTTAAAAAAATTATTAAATTGTATTGATATAATTTTTTTATTCCTTTCTGTTAATATAATTCCAGTTCGTCATTAATATTCTTACCTAAAAATTCTATACAAATTTACAAATATGACACTTTCATTAAACGATACTTTTATCATTAACGTACGCATTTTTTATTTATTTTTTTGCTGTACACTTTCTAAACTTTCTTTAGTATCATTAATTTTAACTATTTTACAAACATATGTTTTTAAAACATATCTGTTGAAACACATCACTATATAATATACATCCACACATTCAGGCCACTTCTATAGCAAGCGTACAGTTTCAAAGGTCATTTTCTTGTCTGCTAATGACATTTATTTAATCTTTCTATATTTTCAGCGACGCCGATCGTTGTTCCGAAATGCTATTTATTGCCACAAGCTGGGAGAAGGTTTGTTAAGACTTTAGATAAATGCTCTATTTTGAAAATTTGTCCATCAGACGTCATTGTCATGACAGAAATGTATCATGGATTTGTCATTTCCTAGTCTGTTAAACATGTCGAGTGTTTTTCTGGATACTTTGATCTTCTCCACACATCCTTTAAAACCCAGATAATAGGACGCTGGTAGTCCCGAAGGTAATGTCGGAGCGCCTCCTGAAAGAATAAATAATTGTATTTCGTGTCAGTCTTGTTATTCATGTAAATAAACTGTAAGGGCAGATATTTTCTTTTATTTGGATTATTTAACATGCATTTTCACCTACTTCGGTAGTCGAATGATTTAAGGTGTCACTCTCCCAATAGACTGGACTGTCGATGATGGGTATTCTAGATTTGAGTCCTGGACGAATGTACAGAGGGTGTTTTTTCCAAAATGGTTTTCCACTTCTATCAAGACAAATTTGGATACACTTTCTCTATATTAAACCTTCATCATCCCAACACTTCAGTAGATAAATAAAGGCTATAGTAATAATTATCATTATTATTATCAGCGCAATTAGTATACATGAGTACAACCGGAACGAGCAGCAAGATGTTATGCTAAAATAAAATTATGCATTTTCTGAAACAACAGCACCCTAAATAACAAAATTCTAGAATAGACACAACAGCCAGTCCCCCAGACATTAATTCATCACAGGTAAAAGGAAAACCTAAATTTCACCAATGATTTATTTTTGGGCCATGCTGGGAGTCAAATCCAGGACAAGTAGACAGATACATTATTGAATGAGTCGAGGAGTCGAATTTGATGTAAATAATAGAATGGGATTGTTAGAAAATACAAACTTTTTTTGTGACCAAAATTGATCACATTTTATAATTTTATTTATAGTGTTTTATATGTATCTAATATCTATCAAAAGTGACAGCTGCAGATCACATGACTTGATATAAGAATACGTGAAAGTGGATCTAGTAACTATTCTAGCTGTCAGATAAGGCATTTCTATGAAAATTGGACTGTACTTGTCTAAATACACAACATGTATAAACATGTGAAACAAACTTAAATAGGAGGGATTAGTTAAATTAATTATTTTGTTATAGATGAGTCATTTAATCATTGAAAGGACTTGAGAGCAAAGTGCCATAAAATGTATTTGAGAAAGACTAATCCTAGATAAAATATAAAGACGAACACATTTCTATAGTTATTTAAAAAAAAAAAATGATCCTAATGCATCACAAAATCAGGTTTGATCCTGTCAGAATCCAAAACAAAATGTCTCAATTGTTGATGTATGATTACTTTAATGTAGTTATTTAAGGCCTTTGGCAATTTCAACATGGGGATCAGCCAGCGAGTGATTTACCCAACCATCTTTGAGACTTTGTTGATTTGAATACTAGGCTAGGATGAAAGTCTCTTATTCTTTTAAATGGCTTGAAAGAAGATAAGCAGGAGGGATTCTGAATTCAATATAAGTGTGGTCCAACTTGCTAATAATAACATTTAGATAATCGCTTCGGTGGTCACATGGTCTAAGGCGCTAATCTCGCAATAGACTAGTTTGCCGATTGTGGTTCGATCCCAGTCAGGTGTACTAAGGGTGGTGTTTCCAAAATGATTTCCCTCGCTCTCAATTAAAAAAACCAACACAATCACTCCTCCCCTCCCCTCCAATATCTTACTCATCGTCTGGGCTATATGCATAGTTACAATATTGGGCTAAGGATGAGAAAGGTAAGATTTGGAGCAAGTGTAGCCACATTGTTATGAAGGGAGAGAGTTAAAACTAGCCAAAAATAAATACACTTGGCTGGGATTCAAATCACAACCTTCCCACTCAAGACAAAACCAGACAAGATAAGCCCACCAGTTTATTTCCTCCTGCTTATTTCAATTATATTAATTGTATTAGAGTTGCTTACTAAAACATGTGTTTGAAGTTATATTCATATGAGTTTAAAATAAATATAACTGACCTATCCACAAGCGGCCATTGGTATTGAGCAGAGTCGCCCCTGGCTCCGCCAGACTCCGGCTTGGGGTCTCCCCGTCTACCTGCAAATATCCGTGACGTTTCCGTCTATGCGCCACTACTGTGTGCCAAGCTCCGTCACTTACATGCACCTGGAAGCAGCATACATATACAATGTCATCATACGTGGTGTGGACATAGATTACTATAACGAGGCTATTTCAGTTCTGTTAAGGCTTTACTTTGTTGTTCAACCACTGCTCACATCAACACATAAATAAATAAATTGTGCGGTTCACCCCACTGACTTTGTCTCTCCTTTATCTAAAAATGGAGATATTTACTCAAAACTCTCTAAGATATGTGAAACGAAATAATAGGTATTGTTGCAGAAACATTCCACCGAAGAGCATATAAGAAATAATATATACTGTTACAGAAACATAGTGAGGAGAAGTAACATCTTTGTTCAGCAAAGAGCACGCCAATTTTTTAGACCTCGGCTTAAAAAAAATATATTTGCCAATATCTCATACACTATCGGTTTTAGAAAAAATATATTTCAGATAAAAAGTTTTTATTTTAATAGTACTACAACTTTTCAATGATAGGTTATTTCGTATCTCAAACAGTTGCAGAGATTTTATCAAAATTGGAGATATTCGCTTGTGTAAAATATCCTCAAAGTAATTTTCCCGGAAAAATGAGATGCACCATTTTGTTTGTAATGTTAAACAGTGCTTGGATACAAATTTTAATCAAAATTGTTTGAGCCGGTCTTGAGAAAATTGATTTTTGTCTCTTTTGGCCCCTAAGCAAACTACCCTTAGGTTTAGATTTCTAACTACAAAAAATCCCTGTGGGTGTCTTGCCATAACCTTAGATAACAAGTTTTAGCCCAATCAGTAAAATACTAAACCGAGATACACACACAGAGACAAGACAGCATTGCAAAAAGCACTTTTTCAGTTTCAGGGGGCTGTAAAACGTTAAAATTCATCAAAATCTCGGGTTCGATTTTTTTTTTACGGTCACAATACTTCTCTTTCTGAGGGGTTGAGAGAAAATAAAAATAAATGAGTAAATAATAACAATAAAAATAAAAAGTGATAAATAATGCAGGGGAAAACCACTCTCATTGGATCTAGCCAAGATTTGAATCTCAGTCTTCTTATGAAAACTATTGTAAGCTCAAAACCTTGAACTGTGTGACCACTGATATGGATTCAACTTCAACTTAGCTATGTGACTTAAGAGATACTCTTTTCCCTTGGACAGCTAGTTAAAAACTAAGTACAACCTTTCTCATATCTTAACTTGGTAACTTAATTAGTACATATGCATATATCCTGAACCGGTAGTAAGACGCGGTTCTAAAAAAAGGTTCTCAGTATAGGTTGATTTGTTATTGTTCAAATATTACCTTCACAGAAATTCAAATGACCAAGACTGGAGTACAAGAATCAGATAGTGGATGATGATGGTAGAAGAAGGTACAAATATGTAAAAAAATATGTCCAAGGACAGGAAAAAGTGGAGAGCTGCTGCAAACCAATTGCAAGATTGATGACCTAATGATAATGATTACCTTGGACCTCATTTGTAGAAAAGTATGTTGTTTTCCCAAGTTGAAGCTGAATTCAATGTAGCCATTAACAATTGCAATAGCAATGTAGTTCCCTTTTAAAGTCCTCCCTTTGTTCATCCACAGAAGAAGTCCATTTGCTTCCATAGTACGGAAGATAATCTCATAACGGTTGATGCGTTCACCTTTTCTTCTGTAGGATGAGAAGCAAAAACAAAATCTTAAAACCTGTGACATTTTCGCTCGGCTAAATGGATTAAGAGCTACATGAACACTACTTTTAAAAGAAACTCTTAAACACATAAGTCATCTAAAAATACATTGTTTTTCCTGATTGTCACACATAAATATATTTTTATTTGGCTGTGTCTGTTTTATACAAAATTTCACTATAATGAAAATAAAAGATACATATTTTATGAGTACCTACACCATATTATTTAACATTACACTATTTGTTTAAAGGTTTTTATTTGTAAATTGTATCTAATCATTTTTTATGTTTTTGACAATTTAAATTAACATAGGGTTTTTAATGTCATTTAACTTCAAAACTTAAGGGGGTGAATCAAAAAAATTTTTGGGCCAAAATAAATTACATATTGCTCCAATAGATACCTATGTTTAGTTTAATTTTGTACACATATTAATATCAACCGTTTGATGGACTTTTGAATCCCTCATATACTTAAGGATATTCAAGATTCGAGGAGTCTAGAAAATTTCTGTTTCAATACTTGAATCATTGAAAAAAATTTTAAAATAATTTTTGTCCCCACTGAAATTTGTTTTAGAGCTATAATACTACTTATTGGTGGTTCAGAAACAATATAATTATAGGGTGAACTTAACAATCAGGCCCCAGACCAGTAATTTAACACGTAAATGAATGTATGAATGTGATAATTAATTGACTATAGGTAAGAATGTTAACTTTTAGTTGATATTTGTAGTTTTATACTATACATATATTTATTCTTATGTTCATGATTTTTTCCAATGTTCGGATTCGAATTCGAGATTCGGGTTTGAGATTCAAATTCGAAAAAAAAAGTGGGTTTGACCCACCTCTTATAAACAGTTATTGAATATCTGTCATGAAGATCACATTTCTTTTTATCACTCACTTTTTACTACCTGTTCAGGTTATATAATAACAGGTTATATGCTCATATGATTATGACTCTAGTGGGGCAGACAAATGGAAAAATGGCGCCAAACCTCTGTATTAAATTTAACACTGAAAAGAGGATAGAAGGCCTAGGCCTACACACTTACCAGAAAATTGAAGGCCTAGGCCTACACACTTACCAGAAAATTGAAGGCCTAGGCCTACGCACTTACCAGAAAATTAAAGGCCTAGGCCTACGCACTTACCAGAAAATTGAAGGCCTAGGCCTACACACATACTAGAAAATTGAAGGCCTGGCCTACACACTTACCAGAAAATTGTAGGCCTCAAAGTTTACAATCAAAAACACAACATAACACATAAATATGTAATTTTAGGGGTACATCAGTCCCCTTCTCCAGCAGAGGTAATCTAACCACATTTGAGTGGAAGGAAAGAGGAAAATCACTTATGAAAAACCACCCTCAGTAGACCCAACCAGAATTCAAACCTTGATCTCATCATCATCAGCAGGCGAGTCTGACACAGAATGACACCTTAGATCATTCAGACACTGAAGCGGATATGACAAAATTTGACCAGAAACTTTTTCATTTGCATCTCTAAATATATATTAGAGATAATAATAAAATAAACAGATTCTAAATTTCCTTTTGCAAATTTTGAGTAGGAATTTGTTTTAGAGCTCTTAAGCTACCTATAAATTAGATCAACATAATTATTGGTAACCTTAACAACCAAACCTGCTTATGCCGAGGAGATTGAGGTTTTAATCCCAGTTGGGTCTATTGAGGAAGGTTTTTACTAAATGTTTTCCTACTCTCTTTCCAGAAAAATGTGAGTAGATTACCTCTAAAATACTTTCATTCTCAACCATTAGGTTAAAGTAATTACCATATATGTGTACAACCTGAACAGTTAGGTTGATAATAAAAAAGAACAAAAAACAACCAGACTCTAGACCATTAATTTACCACTTAAATAAATACATGTATATTACTGTAGCTTAGTTCTAATACATTTTTAACATTTGATATTTATCTCTATTTCCTATCGCAACTTAAGAAATAGTGGGAGATAAATCAAAATTGAACGACAAAATCATATCAATGTGTTAATAATTCATCTATTATGCTCACCATGTTTTTAGGATTCATATTTGTATTTGTGAGTAAAAGGAAGAATCTGATTTAAAAAACCTCTACTAAAAAGCTAAATAATTGGCTATTTCAACAATGTATAGTTATGAATCACTTAATTTAATCTTACCCTTTATCAAAAAACTCCATCTCATCATCGTCATACATATCCCCTTCCCCATTTATGTCATACTCTGTGTATATTTCTTCTTCATTCACATCATCTTCTGCCTCTTCCTCGTCTTCTCCTTCTTCATATTCATCGAGGTCAAAGGTTGTTTCGTTAGTTGCAAGGGATGTGTTAGTACTAAATATCAGATTCATATTAGTATGTTAGTATGGTTTATAGGGTTATACTACCATGCATTATGTCTTATAAAGGTATAGTTGCGTCCATACCAGGGTCAGGGTGTTACAGTAACAAATATTTTAAACAGAATAGTGTGGTTGGTAGAGGGTGGAGGAGAATTATTTGAAGGAGAAAATGGTGAGGCTAACTCTCTCTAAATAGCTTCTCAAGGCATAGAATGTTCAAGATATGGCCAGAGTAGTGCCAGAACTACCTCTCCCCATCTCTCTACTTTCTAAGATTCCCAGGTTTTTTTTAGAACTTGGGTGCAACTAGATAAAGGTGACAGAATTTAAACACAACTTACATGGTTAATTTTGTTTTGAAGGTTTATGCACAAGTTTAAAAATTGCTCAAGTCGAATGGTTCTTAGATACGATGTATTTTTGACATGCATGTTCTTTTCAAACGACAATTCAAATCCAAACCATAATAGTACCACATTGACCCCGGGAAGGACGGGTCCCTACAGTCCCTCTCCTCCACCCACATTAGCTATGCCCTCATTAATATGAACTTTAATATTTCTCTTTCAGAAAATTTCTTTGATATTCTAATGATTTAGTTTATTGAATAAACATGATATTATAAAATGACATTTTAACATGCTTAATACATTTTATTTCATAAATAAAATAGTTAATTGGTAATTTTACTTTTTCTTGGAAAATTTATTCAAATTCAAAATCTGAAAGAATATATTACTTTTATTTTTGTGCAGAATTTATAGAATATTTTTAGTGAAGCCATGATTCAATACCTTAAGAATAAAGTGTAGAAAGCTTGATACAAATATCATATTTAAACAAATAGTATGTGTGCTTATTAATTGTTAGTACCGTACTTAGGTTTTAAAAAATATTTTTATCTTAAAATGTGTTAGCTGGGAAAGTTTTTGAATAATAAATAACACTACAAACAAAGGATTTTGTAACATTACCTTTTGCCAACTTTATTTGCATACTGAAAAAATGTTTCTCCATCAAATCGAACCGGCCTCTCAGTATTGTATGTTTCAACATCTGTGAACAAAAGACCAAAGTTGTAAATCATGCCCTACAACTTACGTACCTACTATCCATCCGGGCTAGTTCAAAGAATTAAGTGGCTGATTACTGATTTTCTTTAGGAGGCAGCCATTACCTATTTGCCTGCTTCAGTGGTCGCGTTGTCTAAGGTGTCAATCTCAAAATAGACTAGACTACTGATGACGGGGAGATCGGAGTTTGGGTGGTTTTCTATAAATGGTTTTCTACTTTCCCTCCACAAAAATGTGGGCATACTTCTTCTAAATCCAACCTACCTCATCTATAATACGTTAGCGTAATTAGTCCATACATGTACACCCCAAATGGGTAGTAAGAAGTGGTGCTAAAAAAACACCTGAGTTCAGTGGCAGCAATGTAAAGTGTGAACAGTATCCAGTGGCAGCAATGTAAAGTGTGAACAGTATCCAGTGGCAGCAATGTAAAGAGTGAACAGTGTCCAGTGGCAGCAATGTAAAGTGTGAACAGTGTCCAGTG
The DNA here is from genome assembly GCA_902151455.1 of Timema bartmani. NCBI lineage: Eukaryota > Metazoa > Arthropoda > Insecta > Phasmatodea > Timematidae > Timema > Timema bartmani. The sequence goes on from CABFWB010000528.1 coordinate 209,334, forward strand.
GCAGCAATGTAAAGTGTGAACAGTGTCCAATGGCGGCAATGTAAAGTATGAACAGTATCCAGTGGCAGCAATGTAAAGTGTGAACAGCGTTCTTTTTTCAGTGTAAAATCCAAATTAAGTTTGTTCTTTTTATTTAATCCTGTACCTATCCACTATTTTGAAAGACTTCTAAATGAACATAAAAACAACATTCTAAAGTTTCCCAAAACTGTGAAAGTTTTGGACAGAGTTCAGGAAGCTATCTAGTAGCAGAACTGGTGGTCCAAATTATGAAACTCACATCATGGCCAATAAACTAATCCCTCCAGCTTGCAGTGCAATTGTGAGGACACTGTTTGGAGCCGTGGATGAACAAGAACTGAAAAAGATTCTTCTCTCAAATAATATAATTAGCCGCTGCATTCATGGTATGTCCATTGATATCAAAAATAGTGTCTGTAAAGCTGTTACATGTATGCTATTCAGATAGATAAGTCTCTCTTTTTTTATTTTTAAATTCCAACAATATCTCATCTTTTTTATACAATGTTACTCTTTGATAAGAATGGCTTTACTGGTGGGTAGGGGATACAATGATCGTCTATAGTTTTTCATATGTAACAGTGTCATAGTTTAATATATATTTTTTTAATGTTCATAGTCTTTTATAAATATTAAGGTATATATAATATACACACAGTGAGTGGTGAATGAAGGGTGCCACGAAATATGGTTTAATAATTTAGTGTGCCACGAGAGGAAACAGTTTCGGAACTACTGATATAGACAATGCATTTTGTTAGTGTCAATAAACAAAATCTTTCACTTTTGTTCAAATGTTTAGAAGCAGAATAAGTCAAGTATTTAAATTCCCTGACTTTTTCTTATTTTTGATTAAATTTCCTGACTTTTCCCCCTATTTTTGATTAAATTTCCTAAAACATTTCCATGTTTTCCCTAACATCAAAGAATTCCCTGACTTTTCCAGGTCTGTATCCACCATGAGTGACCTCTATGCAGTATTAACGTTATACATGTTAAGACCGGCCTGGATAAATATCCTACAAAATGAAAAACTTGCATCACAATCAGTTCAAGGGTTTCATAGTTCTTAGGAATGAGCTTGAAATATTAATTTTCTTCCTCTTACAATAGTTTTACATTCTTATTCCAGGGAAATCTATCTAAGTGCCTTAAAATTCATCCACCCAACCAGTTATATAAAGGTAAATTTTTATTGTTTAAGTTGCTTATAGTACTCATCATAAAGTGGAAGTAATATGTTGTTATAGTAATACATTCCCAGGGTTACTATATACTCCATTTACCCTGTAACCTTGATGGGCTACGCAATGGTCCTATATTATAAGAACGGCCGTAATGGAACCATTCATGGTAAACACGCTACCTTTCAAAGTAAAGGGAGTGTACATTTACTGCCCATGCAGGGTTGAAAGAAAAAAAAACTGGAAAAAGGGGAGTAATAAAGTCCATTATAATATAATAAGGAAAAGAATTTACTCACATTCTTCACAATGACTGCCCGTGTATTTTAGAGGACATTTGCAAGCGTATGCTCCAAGGATCGGCTGACAGATCCCACCATTCAGGCAAGGGTTGTTGTTGATGGGGCAGGGGGCTCCCTCATAATGGGTGACCCCCTTCTCCGAGTCAAGGGAATTACCCGTTCTCTCCCCTAGACTTTCCCAGGTGTGGCCATTGATGATGAGCCTCTGGACTGCCCCGATCAAACCACTGGTCATGGCGGCGTCTCTGTTCACTTCAGACAAGGACCTGTGCAGCACAACACAAGGTAGGTATTATTGCCGAATAAAGCAGTCTAAACATAGTATGTTTACAGTCTAATTTTCATAGGAAGGGCCTTATCTTATCTCTAGTAAAGTTACTAGATCTATTGTCACACATTCGTACATAAGGTCACGTGACTTTTGATAGATATTATCACTATCTATAAATTAACACTAATGAAATAGAACAGGTTATCACTGTATTAAAAAAATTATGTTTGCATTTTCTATTTTATGACCTGTTAGGTACATTCAGGAAAATGCAAACGAAATACTTGGAGGGAGTGCTTTGAAATACGGTACTGGAGAAGACTTGAGAAGATCATGTGGACATACAGGGTGACAAATGAAGAAGTCCTAAGAAGTGTGGGGGAGGAGAGAACCATTTTGGATACAATTCTTTGGTACAAAATAAAATGGATCTGACACATCCTTAGGAGGAAATGTCTTCTGCGTGACACCATAAAAGGCAAGGTTGAGGGAAACAAGACAGGATATATTGGTGGTCTAAGTTCACTGATAAAAGAAATTGACCTGTTGTCAAACAGAACACTTAGTAATAATAAGGTAATCTGAGTACGATTGTACCAACCTTGATTATTATAAGTTTTTTTTTAAACTTTGGACAGTCTTGACCAAATAAAAACTGTGAAAGGTGTAAATGCAATTAAAACATGTCCTTAAGCGAGTTTTGTTGTTTTTCTGAAGTTTGAGAAAAATCCATCATCGAGTTCAAAGGCAATTAGAAGACAGATAACACACACACAATCACACATAAACATACATATACATACATAAATATTTGGTATTTTTTTAATATAATGGGAGAAATGCTAGGAACATTGATACTCACGGAACCCCGCCAATATAGAGAGGTAGTTCAAGGTTGAGCTCGTTGAGGGGCGGTACAGAAGACCCTCGTATCTCCGAGCCACCGTCCAATTGAAGTGTTCCTTCTTGGTTCAGTCGTGTTACCTTCACTGCATGCCACTTCCCTGTTGTTATGGCTTCAGATGACCTGGGAACCATATGTTACGTATGTTACAAAATGTCAGTCACATATCGAGGATTTAAAAACATACCAATATATTGCGTCAACACCTAGCTAACATTATTCTTCATTTAAATATTCCCCAATTCACTTAACATTTAATGTAATTTCTAATATTCTAATATTGTATTGAATTAGTTTTCACTTTTTAGTAGATATGAGCCAAATACTCTATTTTACGATTCCAGATCTTGAAATCTGAATCTTTATTTTACAGAAGAATCTAGAATCTTAGAAAATATGGTAAACAACTCGAGGCTTACTTTAATACATTCATTTTTAAGTTGATATAGAAAATATAGATACTAACTAAATGTTAACCTTTTTTTGCTATAATCCATTCATTATAGCATCCAATTTGAAAATTGATTGATTTAATTTTTTTTTAAATCTTGAATATATTTGCTCAAATTATCAAATCTTGAATATCCTCAAAGATTTGAAAGTACCATTCCCAAGTTTTAGGAACAAACTGTGTGTATGGGCTACATCAATCTGTAGCTCAGTTTGCAGAAATATTAGCCAGTACTAATGTATTGTTACCCAGGGGACAGCTGAATGTACTAATTGTACATCCTTTCTATGGAGGCTCTTTCCCTGTCCTGATTAGGTGAGAGGACAATGGTAGTGAATATGACGGGGTTAAGTCAATGAAGATATTAAACCTAACTTAAGTTTAACCAACCAATCCCTGGTGACCATGGGAATTATTCTCCTTTTGAAAAAGCTCCCCTGGTACCAGCCGGGGATCGAACCCTGGACCTCTGGGCTCTGACCTACTATACCGCGGGGTCGGTTAGGAACTAGTGATTAAGTAAGTAATTATTCTAATTGATTTATTTCTGAGCAGCACCTGCCTCGGTGGTGTAGTTAGCTAACACGCTTATTTCGTGTTGAGCTAGACTGCCGAGGACGGGGAGATTGAGGTTTGAATCTTGCTCGGGTGAACTGGGGGTGGATTTTCTAAACGGTTTTCCATTATCCCTTCACGCAAATGCGGGTTCACTTCCTCTATATTCAACCTTTGCAATTCCTAACCCATTAGTGTAATTAGTACTTAACTGTATAACCAGAATGGATAGTAAGATGAGGTGCTAGTTATTATTATTATTTCTGAGCAATATATTTTAACACAGCTTAATTTATTTATTTTATTTATTTGTAAGGTTTTTATTATTAAATATTAAACATATTCACTAAAACATGAATAAGACATGAGAATACAGAGGAAAATAATAGTTAACATCAGCCCCGAAGGGCTCTCGAAAACAAAACAACATAGAGTAAGAACAAAAGGCAGTTTGAGAAGATATTGGTGCCCCAGCTTAATTTAAAAAGGAAAGAAAAAGAGTGATAGATGTAATTCACATCAGTTCACGAATAGAGGTGGGATGGACAACTAGAGACATTGTAACAGAGAGAGAGCTAATCGCAGTCTACAAGCCAGAGTTAGGGAATCACTATTTGTTAAGTCCTCTATACCAGTGAAAGATTTGTTTCCATCACGGATAATGGAATGGTTTAGAAGTTTTTAATAATTTTTTGGTAGTGATAAGAAAGATTGAAAGTTTTATGCTCGCACATGGACATAGCCGTTATATTTTAAGTAGTGATAGGACGCTAAAATATTATGGTTTTCGAGAAATTTGGGATTCATTAAAAATCTCGAATACAATTATGAATACCTTCTTGACTTGATACAACAGTTTAAGCATTTGGTAAAAGGAATTATGTAGACTTGTGTAGTTGGAAGAGCAACAAAATCATAAAAAAATGGACAAAAATGTATTAATATAATTAACTTACAGATAAAAAAGTTCGCTTTGCTGTTTATGACAAAATAGACATGACAAACACAATATCATTTGTCAGAGTTCAGAGTTGTCAAACAACTTTTTTTTTTTACATTCAATTTTAAATAACTCACTTCGATGGCCACATGGTCTAAGCCATCACTCTCACAGTAGACTAGATTGCCGAAGACAGGGGGATTGAGGTTCAAATCTCAGTTGGGTGTACTAAGAGTGATTTTTCCAAAACGGTTTTCCACTCTTTCTTCACGCAAAAGTATGTACACTTCCTATAAATATAACCTTTCTTATCCCTAAAACCAGTAGTGTAATTAGTAAATACTCATAACCCAAACGGCTAGTAGGACGCAGTAATAAAGAAATATTTGAAAAAAATTCACTTTATTTAAATTGTACAGTTTTTTTAAGATTTGAATTTGGATTCAAGATTTGAAAGAAAATTTAAGATATGGATTCAAGAAATATAGGATTTGACCCATCTCCTAGCTTTTAAAATATGATAATACTGTGAACTGTGACTTCCAAGTTATTAAATAAATAAGACGGACACACCTAGCTTAAGTTGTTTTTATTAGAAGATATCCTGACCATCATATTAATGTAATATCTAACAATATCATTATTAGGATGATATAAAACCAAGGAGGTAATGAGATGGGCATGTAACGCATAGGAAAGAAACAAGGTTTACATACACCAGTAAATAATGAAATGCTCACCTAGCTTTATTAGGATGGTATAAAATCAAGGAGGTAATGAGGATATCGGCATGTGGTACATACTATGAAGAAAGTAGGTTACTCATACTGGGCTCTGATAAGGAAAGACCACTTGAAGAGCTGAGGCATAGTTGAGATGACAATATAAATATTTATCTTAAAATGATTAGCAGGGTTAATGTGTGGTTTAGTTGAGAAATGGCTTGAAGTAGGGAAGTGTGCTTTTCTCACTAATGTTCATTGTGATGATGAACGAAATAATGAGAGCAGTGGTAAAAAGGACTGGGGAAGGAAGTATATTAAAGCAATGGTGTTTGCAGAAAACCTGATGGAATGGGCCAATGAGGAGAGTGTAGTTCAGGAACCGTTATATGTGTGGGATTAAATAGTGGAAAGGCATAGAATGAGATAGTGATTACTACAAGGAAGAGAGGCAGGTGAACAACTGGTGTAACAGTAGGAGGGGAGCAGTTGAAGATAGTGGAAAGCTTTAAATACCTGGGGAGTGTGATAGGAGAAAGTGGAAGGAATATAAGAGAAATCGATGAGAGAGCGGGGCAACTGGAAGCTTTTTTTTCTCTTCAGAAACATGAGAAGCATAATTTGGAACAGGGATGTGCCAATGAAGTGTAAAGGAATGATCTACAGGAAGTACTATGTACTAACATTGACATACACAGCAGAAACGTGGGTAATGAAAGAGTAGTATGGAAGCATAATTCAAGCCTTTGAAATGAAATTTCTGAGAAGTAGGCCTACTACACGAGTGACGAGAGTGAACAAGATGAGAAAAGAGAGGGTGACAGGTATAGTTAAGAAGAAGCCGGTGTAGGACAGGAAAGAGAAGTCACGACTAAAGTGGTATAGTCATAGGAGGAGAATGGATGGGAGGATACCAAGGAAGATGTTGAATAGAAAAGTGGGGGACAGAAGGCCAAGAGGAAGACCAAGGGACAAATGGCTAAAAGGAGTGCAAAGGAGTGTGGAGGAAAGACTGGGTCTTAGTAGAGGAGATGAGGGTATGGGGAGAAAGGATACGTTGGAGAGGCTTATATTCCAAGGTTACAGAGAAATAAATTAATATTTACTCACGTAAGGTTGGCAGAACCACTGCCCAGATCAAACCGGAACTGAACATGACCTTTCACAATATTTATAGAGATAAAATCTCCCTTTCCATTGGTAAGCTGCCCATTGTATAGTAATATCCCATCAGGTGCTCTGGATAAAAACCAGATTTCTAATGAAAAGGCGCGTCCAAATCCATCCAATCTTGGTAACTCCAAGTACGAATCACCGTTAAATTCAGGTATAAATATTTCATGAAGCTCTGCATCCACTGAAAACACAAATAAGGAATGGGTAATTACATCATAGAAGAAATAGCATGTTATTTAATTAGCTGTAGATTGAAAGAATGTACATAAAACGAGTATTCGATTTTATGAGAAATAAATTCTAGTGGTAAACAATGAATTATAATTAAAATATTTATCTATTTACCTATAAACTGAAACTATTTTATTAATTTCTCAAATGGGGATGTGAAAGTAGCTCCACAATTATTTTTCTTCCAAAAACATATAAATCAAACTGTCAAAATGGAAACTTCCCTATACAGTTCGGTAAAAAGACCAGTACACACGGCACAACTTATTGAACAAAAAGTTGTAAAAGAAATTGTAACCTAAAGATGTTGTCATGTGAACACCAAAGATTGTACAATATCTGCTTTGCACAACTTATTGTTTACAATATCAAGGAATAGAACACGTCCTACATAAGCCATTTTAATGTACAGCTTTTGGATTGTTAACAAAAGAATCATATCTGCCAGATATGAGCTAATTGAATATATGATAACATATTTATTTGGCATCAAATAATGAATAAATACAGTTACAATTTAAAGCTATATTTATACTAATATAAATATTAATCTCTATTTACAATCTCTTATTATTCCACCAAAAGCAAAGAAACTATCGCATCACTCATAATATTGTAAGCAATCACATATATGCTGTGTGAACCATCTTGTGGTAAAACTTGTATGCGGTCGATGTGATCAAGATGTTGTACAATTTCTTGCACAAGAAGTTGTGTCGTGTGTTCCCAGCTTAATATTTGTGCGGGCCAAATTTGATGATGATGATGCTGATGATGATAATAATAATTACTATAGTTGTGTAAATTGCAATTGTTGCTGCCTTAAGTTAAACTACTTTGCAAGTGTGGCGGTAGTATTGCCATGTATTTAGTATGTTGGTTAATGTTATATATATATATATATCAGATAAAATTAAATTAGGTTTATAATTAAATGTCAAACAGACAGTATTATTCACTAGTAAGTAGCCTTTAATGAAATAAAAGGCTATAGTTTTTATAATATATCTTAAACATGATAATATTGCAGAAAATGAAGCACAACAAAAAGTATACACACTAACACATATTTACAAACACTTCAATATTATTTCAATGCTTTCATGGCGTCTTCGTTAGGAGGTACCGTAGTATAGTATTATCTTCCTCAGGAGGTAGTAGAGTCTATTATTTTTCTTAGGCGCTAGTAGTTTGTTTTGATGCCATGTGGCATTGCAATATTTAAGTGTTTGTTTTTTTTTACTTTTATTTGTGCTTTATTTTCTACAAGTCTATTATATTTATTACAAACATTTTATTCGAAAGTTAAAATTATACTCACAGTCCTGACAAGATTTTCCTTTCCTCCCTGGTGGGCATTTGCACATGAAGCCTCCTTGAGGCAAAGCCTCGCAGGTGGACTCCAGGGTGCATGGGTTAGAAAGGCATGGATTTAGTCGATTCTCGCAATAGTCACCTGCAAACATTATATTCTTTAGAGAGATCCAAGCAAACCAAACAAAACTGTAACCCAACATAGCGATCTAGTTTAGTAAAATACTCTAATGCAGTGCTATTCAAAACTTTCTTGTGTGGCAGACCGGTATATATTTTTCAGTGGCACCCTGGGACCTGCTCAGTGGAACTTGGGAGATTAAATATAATTTAAAAAACAACCAAATAAATCATTGCACATGGGCCTACAAAGCATGATACTAGTAGACAGCTAAATTTACTGTTGGGAAATTATTTGAAATAATTTGTTAAATGGAAAGTGCATGTGTCCTCCTTAATCTGTTTTGATTATTATCATGACACAACACATTATTTTGAAAACATCCATCCCGTAGAAAATATATGTAGGTTATCAGCTGTTTCTAATGTGTGTTGTAAAATATCACGGGCCTAAATATATTTATGCTAGTGCGTAAATTGCTGCACCACTCAAGTAGATTCTGCTCTCAATTTTCGGTGAATGTGTGAATCCAGCTTAATCAGTTAAAGGACAAATCAAAACCAGAACTCGGACTACTTAATTGGTGAGCACTAGGTGACCTAGGAATCCCCCTGCCTCCGATTCTCACCTGAGAACTCTGTCGTGCATGCGCAGTGGTATTTCTCCGAGTCAATAGCGTGGCAGGTGCCTCTGTTAAAGCAAGGCACACTGGAGCAAGGATTCTCTCCACACTCCCTCACACCCACCACCTTCTCCACCATGATGTCATGACCTTCATGCAACTCCACCGTGCGACGGCCTATCTTCAGTTTGCGGATGCAACCCATCAGTCCCATTGTTGTGCCTAGGTTCTCAAACACCCTGTAGAATAAACAAAGATAATTTATTAAAATAACTACTATGTATATTTTACTGCGTGCAAGAACAAATGTTAGTCAACTTTAATTAGCTCCTTTATTTTAGTTAAAGTGATTCTCAGTAAAATTTTAGATGACAGAAAGCACCACTCAAAATAAACAATAGTAATAATTTTTATAATTTACCCACTCACTCCCTTTATTTTTATATTTTAGAAAAATAATAGTAAATAAAAAAAATGATGTTTGTGAGCAGTGTACACATTTGCTATTATTGCTGTTATACTAAACATTTTAATATATAAGCCTTCATATTTGTAATTTAAAGAAGGTATATGTGTGGTTTACAAGTTTATAAAACCAAAATATGTTTCTTATTTGTGACATCAACATTAACCTCAACATCAACATACTTGAAAATATTTGTAATAACATAGTCAGTATATGCAGCCTTAAACACATTACAAGGCAAACTGAACGAATTCATCACCAATTTCAAATGATTATAATCTCAATATAAAATGTATACAACTTGTTTGGAGAAGTTTGCAAGCAGAAACATAGGTAAGGATGGGGAATAAGAACTCTCAAAAGTCAACTAATATTATATATTTAATAAAAAAAAAGCACCTTTCATTAAATGAAAACTAAAGCTATGCTATTCTTGAACCATAAACTATATACACTAGAGTCGCGACTATCCGGCCTAAACCAGCGGCATTCCGGGCCGGATAGCAGAAAAGTTGAATAATATGGAATCTGAGTGTAAATAATTTTCAGTATGTGTTTGCTTCATTTAGTGCACACCTCCCTTAACACAGTTTCTGTTTCCAGCCAAGTAAAAACAGTGCTGCTATCTACACTGACCAAGCATATGCGACTGCAATAGTATTGCATTATATGTCAACTGCATGCATAGCAGTCATGCAGTCCAATGTAACAGTTGCAAGGCGTTTGCGATCAATTTTTTTATTAATTAATAGTGGATATTTACCTGTTTGCTTATTTTAAAACGCACTCGTTAACACAGAGAACCAAGTCAGATAATATACAACATCACACATAATGTGGCATGGAATTGTTGATTAAAGAGCCCATAAAACTGCTAACTAACCAGAAAATTTTCTATATACAAGATTACGCTCAAACCAAAAAATGAACCGAGTTGTGGTTTTTTTCACTCTTCTCTTAACAACTGGTAAATAGGGTTTAGTAGTTCATTAATTTAAAAATACATTTTGAAAACATTTTTTGTTGCATTTTTAAAAATAAAGTAAAACAGTTTCACTGATATCATTCACACAGGTTTTTAAAAGTAGAAACATATAGAAAAACCGCCCCACAATGCTACTCCTGGTTCGAACTGTATTACTTACCTAAGATAGGTGTTATCTGAAGAATGAGATGTGCTCTTAATAACTGCAAGACAATGTTTATATACCATTTTAATAAATACTTATATTTGAATGAGTGCTCTTTTCCCCCTTCCCTACCTCATGAAATTGAATCCTAGATATTTGACGACCTTCAACTTTATCTAATGTGAAACCTCTTATCCCTTGTACATGACTTAAATCAACTTACTTGGAGATGTTAGTCGGCACATAGCCAATGTAGGCATCCTCCACAAGATCAAGAGCCTTGAGAGTCCCTTGCGACTGTCCAGCGACGTCATCATAGTCGTCCAGTTTCAGCATACCGTCACGGTGATAGCGTTTCACGACCACTCGGTGGAACTTCTTCATCTCGACTCGGTCCATGGAGGCGATCACCACTGGGCCGTTACCCAAGTTGTACCGGAACTCTACAAACCTGGATAAAATGTCAGGGGTTGTGAGGTGAGGGATGAAAGAGTTGTCCTTGAGCATCGGTGGTCACATGGTCTTGCAATAGTCTGGGTTTCTGATGACAGGGAGGTTGAGATTTTGAATTTTGGCCAGGTGCACTTCCTATAAACTACCTTCCTCATTCCTATGCCTTAAATTAAGCTGCTAGTGATGTGTATTATTTATTTATTAATAACAAATAATTTTCTATATACAAAAAATGGGTACACCTGTGTATAACTAAAGATTAATTATACTCAACATTATTAGGTCTACTAGTGTCCAATTTTCATAGTAAGACCTTTTTAGAAAATACAACTATATTTTTTGTGGCCAGAATTGGTAACATTTTACACTAGAGTTAGATTAATTGTAGTGGTATTAATTAGAATTGGGTTGAATAACTTGAATTCACTATTTTACGAATCCAAATCTATTTTATCTATGAATCCCGAATTCAAATCCAAACCTTGGGAAAAATGATGAACAAAAGAGTAAATATAAATATAATGGAATGATAGAAAATAAAAATAATAATAGGGATGTACGAAGTTCAATTTTTCAATTCAAAGTGAACTCTAAACAAAAATATCAAATATTCTCGAAGCCGAATCAAAGTTTGAAAACTTTGTTAGTTTTTTATGCTCTAAAAATATTATATTTTGCTTATTTATAACCTGAAATTACTTGAAAAATGTTTTATTGTATAATTGTTTGTAATATTTAGTTTTATTCTGATAAATTTAGTTATTTTCAACTTACAATTAAATTAATTCAGATTTTTTCAAATTAATATTGTTTTGTACTGAACACAACGGCTTAGAATGGCAACAATTGACCATTATTGGTCCATATTTGTACCTATCGAAGCTGGAAATTTTATAAGCAAAGTCGAAGTTGATGTTTGTTTCAAAGCCAAGTCAAAGTTTCGCACACCCCTAAATAACTTTGCCAATCAAATTTCTTGAAACTCTCAGTTTTTCTAAACTCTTCAAAAGTACTGTTCTCAGGACGCTTTCATAAACATTTTCTATTTTCTATTATTTTATTATATTTATATTTCCTAATATGTTCATAGTTTTTTCCAAGATTCGGATTAGGATTCAAAATTAAAAGGTAAATTGGAGATTTGGATTAAAGATTCGAATTTGTTAAATGGTGGATTCAACCCAACTCCATTTAAAAAAAATCAAAAGTGTCATTATTTATGTATTATAATGTAATATTTTCCACCCCACACTTGATAGCCTGATTAAAAATTCCTACTTTGTGTTTCGAAAATGAGCTAGACACATAACTTGGCCCTTTATTGAAATAATGAAATTACATTAATATTATTATTTTGAGTGATATAATATATGTTTAACAATTCTATTTTAATTTAAAATGGTATTTATCGTTAGTAGATATTATTATTTTGAGTGATATAATATATGTTTAACAATTCTATTTTAATTTAAAATTGTATTTATCGTTAGTAGATAACTTCAAAAATTCTAAAGCCACCAAGAAGAAAAAAATATTTACATTTTGGTACATATAACCCTACATGTTCTTTCGATACCGATACCTCTCTTTGATTTGAGTATGGTATAAATACTTATCTTCCGATACTAGAAATGAGTAGAGTATCGATACTTTTCTTTCGATACCCGAGCCATAGTCATGACATATTAATACGGAGAAGGTGATCTATTAAAGTTTCATAAAATATGCCTAAATTGCTGAATAAAGTGTACTCACCCATTGACCAGAGCCAGGGAGACAAAGTCTCCCGTGCCATCAGGTTTTTGCTGGTTGTAGAGGATCATTCCATCGTTCGCATATGTCATGAACTCAACCTCCAGACTCAGCTTATTGTAGGCCTTCAGACGCTTCAACTGGACAAATGACCGGCCATCAAATGCTGGAATGTCGTAGGCTAAAGAACAAAGGAAAAATATATAAAAAAATGGTACCAAATGCAAGGCCTATACACCAAAAAAATGTAGGTCCTAAAGTCAATATTTGAAAGATAGCTCATAACCGTAAATGTTGGCTCCTGTGAGTTCCATTCTTCAGAGAAGTAGAATATTTTCTTCTAGTGAAGAGGGTCTGGAGATGCCCTGAAATAGCGGTGATATGTTGGGTTTTGAATGTAAACTTTTACACATTATCTGGTGTAAAGACCTTCTTTATATCCTCCTTACAATGTTTATTGAAGAATTAGATCCATTTATTTAGGATAGTTTTGACCATCTTAAATGTCTATGAAATAAAGTGCTTTAGGTAAAATATAATATGAAATGAATAAAATTATCGAATTGTATAAAAACAAAGCATAGATAAAATTAAAAACACTAACACATATTTACACATACTTCAATATTGAAGTGTGTGTGACTAGTTTAAATGAATGAAATTTGTATAGTTTAACAGTTTATAGTTTCACCAAGAAAGATTGTTCTTCATCTCTATACATAAATCTTATTTTAAAATAAAACCAGATTAAATGGCCGAATGGTATAAGGTGCCACTCTTGTGTTAGACTGGCCTGTTGAAGGTGAGGAAATTTGGGATCAAATCCCGGTCGGGTCTACCGAAGGTGGTTTTTCCTAAATGGTTTCCCACCCTTCTTCACTCCGCAAATGGTGTTGGATTATTTCTAAAATGTTTCTTTCCCCATCCCTAGTAAATTACAGTAACTATCTTATATGCATATTATCTGAACAGGTAGTACTTATGATGTGGTGATTAAATAAACTTAAATATATTACTATATTACTGGAACATTATAAAATATAGTTTTGGGTTGAACATGTTAAATTATCGTGTTTTGGATAAATAGCCTATTTACTGTAGGCCTGAGTTCTACAGAGAGCAAATGTTACTTGGACTAAGGGAGGTACTAGTCGCTCATTTCTAAATCATGGAAACTTCATTCCACAATTTTTGTTGTCATCGATTGATTTTATTATTGTAACAGCCATCAATTATGTTTTTAAAATTTTAAATAATATTGATAACAATAATAAATAGTGAAAAATGGTTGGCTAGACAATGTTTAACACTTTTACATTTAAAAATACACTCGACATGCTAATATAAAAAATTACTTTGTAGTGTATCATATAGGCTATATTTGGTATTATTCTTTGTCCTCGCAGTTTTTTTGATAACATGATTTGTTTTTATAAAGTTTTTTTTACTGAAATACCAATAAAAGTGACAATAAAAAATAAATTTATGCATATCAACTATATATTTGGGATTGCTTTTGAAGAAATAATAAAGTAACAATGAAACAGATGGCGTACAATTAGTAAACTTAAAAATGTTCACCTCTGTGCACAATTGGTTCAGAACAGAGTGCTCCCATCCACAATGGTTCACACATGCACTTGAAGGACCCTTGTTGCACATCATGGCAGGTGCCACCGTGCTGGCAAGGGAACGACGCACAGACTCTGAACTCTGCTGTTGGCTGGATCGGAGGTGTATTTGCTGTGGCACATCAATCATTTCATGGAGAAAATAGAACTGTTCTCATTTAGCAAGAACATGGTAGGAAAAACAGTATTTGACATTTACAAAATCTACTTAAAGTACTTACATATATTCATACATCAAGTCATGTGACATACACAGACTTCTTTTGATAGATAGTTTCAAACCCATGAAATAAAACTTATAATATAGTAAAATAATTTCAATAATGACAGTCAAAAAATAAGTTTGAATTTTTAAAAACACCCTTTTTCCACATTTATAAGTAAATCTTTGTATTTTTTAACACTATTTCTCAAACATATATAGGTATATGTTTGTATTTTTAAAAACACAATTTATACCACATACATAGGTAGGTATATGTTTGTATGTATATATTATTAAAAACACCCATTATACTTATATATGTGGTATAAATGGTGTTTTAAAAATTACAAACAATTTCAATCAATACAAACTAGTACAAAATAACTCTCACCAGTTTTAATATGCCATTTAGATAAAATAGTATTAAAGAATATGTAAAATTATGATCAGTTGATGGCTATATTCTTACCTAAACATTCCTGTCGGTCTGGAGTCTCGGCAAAACTGTCCCTACAAACACATGCTCCCCCTACACACTGACTGTATCTGACTCCGCAGTCAGACTCCACCATACACAGATCACCAAGGAGAGCTGTCACCACACGAATAGTTGCGGGTGTGGGCCGGTAGCCAGCAGCGTAGTAGATATCTAGGAAACACAATATATCAATACACTGACTGTATAGGACTCCTTTGTCACCACACACAGATCATCAAGGAGAGCTGTCACCACACCAAAAGGTGTAGGAAACATATAATAAAAGGGACATTTCTGAAGAATGATAAGACATACCAATAAGAATAGATAAAAGGCAACCAACAAAGACAAGAAAAAATGGCATCAAATAGTTGGATTAAATACAATTGAAAGTAAAATTAAAAGGAAGAAAAAAAGGGCAAGGCTTAGTAGAAAAATGGAGGCCAAAAAGCTCACAAAATTAAAACAAATAAAACAAAACTCAATAAGACATCTCACAGCTGTTTAGTTTTAATTGTTTGCTTTTGGACTTAGACATTTCTGTTAACTATGGAGGCCTTGCCCTTTTACCCCCATTTTAAGGACAGGAAATTTAATGGAAACAAACTAAATATTGTATTGTACAAATGATACAATTTTGTCGACCGCTAGAGAAGAGTGATCCCTAGTATGCAGCTGCCCAGACATGTCCATGTTAGTTCACGTGATGTAGTGAACCTGAAGTGACCTATTATAAGATATGTGTTGTACATGTGTCTGAAATAACAAATATATTATAAATAGCGCTTTTCACTTTATGAGGTAAATTATATCATACATATAAGAAGGTAAGGTGAGGGTTCCCAAAAAAATCATATTTGGCCCAGATCAATCCAGATCGGTTATAGATATAGCAAATATCAGACTTCTCACAGATCTAGCCAATCAAAGATTTGTCACAGATCTGATCAATCTCGGATCTATAAGAGATATATCCAATCAAAGATTTTTTTTACAGATTTAGCCAATCACAGATTTGTTACAGATCTAGCCAATCATAGATTTCACTAACTTTGTCACAGATCTAACCAATCACAGATTTCACTAGCTCTGTCACAGATCTAACCAATCACAGATTTCACTAGATCTGTCACAGATCCAACCAATATCAGAACTATAACAAATCTTGTTAATCTTAGATCTGTCACGGATCCAGCCAATCTAAGAGTTGTCACAGATCTAACCTATCATGGATCTAGCCAATCTCAGACCTATCAAAAATATAGCCAATCACAGATCTGTCATACATCTAGCCAATTTTAGATTTAGCTAATCTCAGATTTGTCACAGATCTAACAAATTTTTTAGCAAGTTTCAGAACTGCCGCATATCCTACCAATGTTAGAATACACAAATCCAGCCACATCTGACACTTTCCTACATGGAAGCTAGGAACAAAGAGAAAAAAGGACTTTGACCGTCTCACCATTGCCTAGGTTCCTGCTGATGCCCATCTGATGCAAGGAGGCCGAGGTGAGGCTGTTGGTCTCCTCCTGGCGACTGTTGTAGTAGTACCGGAGGCTTGGCGGGTCAGGTACCAGCAGGTGCCTGGTGGACTTGTACAGGGGAGAACTTACGTCTTCTGGCTCGGTGTAGCGATGAGCCGTGGAGCGACGCATGGGCCATTCCGTGCCCGAGAACATCTCCTCTGTAACCACATATGGACACAATAACACCTCCACTGATATAAACAAGTGTTTGCTTTGCTAGGAGCTCAAGGGATTTTTAGAGAATTAATCAAACAAATCAAGATAGTGATTTTAGGATTTATTTACTTGGTTTTGTTATCTGATTAATTATTATAGTGTTACTATTGTTATTATTATATTTAAATATCTAAATGAATGAAGAGCATAGTTTTGAAGATATTAAAGGGAATTTATTATTCTTTAAATAAAATACTTAAAAAAACCTTTGGTTTTAAATTTATAATGAAAGTACAAAGATATATTTAAACTATTTATGCAGTGGGGAATTTAATACCTATACAGCTTGTTTTTGCTTCATCCTAGTATGATTAAAGCACACAACATACATGCATACCAGTGGCGAATTCTGACCTCAGATTCCAGGCATGCGGCCGTGAGGGACTAATGAAGCGGGGGTCCAAAATTTGATATTTCCTTTTTAAAAATGTGACATTTGATGTATGTTTTGTAGTTATATTTGGAAAGTAATCACTTTGTAATCACAGGGTTGGGAGGGTGGAAAATGCCTGTAATACGAAGACTTCAAGGTTTAATAATTAAGACCCATTTACTTTCTCTCTCTAACACAATGCATAACACAACTCTTAACTCTCAACAGGCATATCTCACTCTTATAAATAAAATAACGCTATACCACTATAAAGTTACGTTACAAATGGATGGATGAACAAATTAATTTAGTAACTAAAACATAGTAAATGCGATGCATGCCATACTCTCAAAATAACTTTAAGTGTGGCACGCCCAGACTGAATATGTTGTTAGCTAGCGGCTGTACCATTTTCTATTCCACATGCCAGGCCAGCTGTAAGTGTGGGCTGGTGAAGGGAGGGGAGGAAGGCCCACATGTACCTTATCGCCCCTCTAGCCTAGTGTTTGGTAGCGTATAGCCCGCTTCATGCATTACTGCGGGTAACATACAGAGTCGGGCGTGATGATACCAATCGCTCAAAAGCGCAGTTGGGGTAAACATACCCATCAAAGCAATAATATTACTATGATTGTCAAAAAATACTTTTTTACTCTTATGTCTTTAAGCATGCATGGAGGATTTGCCCCTGATGCATAGATATACATATACACATATTTGATTACACCATTCCCTTAAGGTGTAGACAACAAGCTGTGCATATATCTAAAAATACAACTCCTACTTAATCCATCCTCACTAACTTTCTCGACTCTTCCCTATCCTTGCATACTCCCTTCGCTTCAACAACATCCATACACTGAGCAATACATGCTCTTTTATTCTTAAAACTCTTAATGTTTATCTTTTTCACACATTCATATACAACATTTATTCACATCATACATGGCCTATCCCTTCCTTTTGATTCACACACTCTTCCATCATAAATTTGCTTCATCACTCACACTTTTCCTCTCAATATGCCCAAACCAACTTAAGACGCTTCTTTAACATTTACCTATTGTATTAATTGTCAAATCGCGTTCCTTCAAAACCCATGTATTACTTACTCTGTTCATATGAGTTTTTCAACATGCATTTCTTAAATATCTCATTCCAACCACATTCACCTTGCTCTTGTGTTTCTCCTAACAAACTCACGCTTCACATCCATAAAACAATGTTGATGTTTACACACTTTTATATACAGCCATCTTTGCCTATTTTGCAATGGTCTACAAACATACAACTACTCATCGAGATGCATTCACCCGTCTGTCGATTTCACCATCCATCCTTCCATTTTTACAGAACATTCTGTCCAGATACACAAAATCATTCACTTGTTCTAACAATTTTCTATTTATACTTAGTTGACAATCATTTCCTGATCAGTCTTCATCAAAAACTATCACCTAAGTTTTGGAGACATTTACATGAAGATCCATTCTGCCTGTTACAAAACGATTTAATGCATTCTGCAAGTAAATTCTACTCTCAGCCATTGATACAGCATCATATGCATATAGCAGCACTCTAACATTCACAATGTCAACTTGTACACCAATCACGTCCTCATTAGCATCTCTCATACACTTATTCATGAGTACATTAAGCAACCAGGGAGGCATAACACAACCTTGTCTAACACCCTGTTCAATGTAAAACCATTCGCTCAAGCTCCAGCAACCCTTAAAAATGCTTTACTTCTACCATACAATGCCATAATTGCATTTACTAACCATGGATCCCTCCCTCAGAACATTCCTTAACATACTTTTATTTACACAATCATGTGCTTTCTCTAGATCAATCAATGCAAAACCCTTTCTTCCTTACTGCCATCAGTTGTTACAATTTTAATATCTGGTCAATGCAATCTCTATCTGGCATCAAACCACAATGCACACCCCAAATCTTCTCCTCAGTTTTTTCACACACCCTCTCAATTAAGACTCTCCCAAAAACTTTGCCTGGAATACTCACCAAACATAATGCCTTACAATTCTTACATTCACTATTACTACCATTTTATTTGTACAAAGGAATAATGACAGTATTCTTCCAATCATTAGAAACATTTAAAATCCCAGCAAACATATCAAACAACTCACACAATCTGGCAAGTAGTACCATGCCCCTACACTTGGGCATTTCACTTGTGATCTCGTCTACGCCCGCAGCTTTGCCATTCTCTAACACTTTCAAAGGTTTTAACAACTCAGGCTCATTAATTATTTCACTCATCATCACATTTTCTCTATTTTCTGCTGTTTTCTCCACATTTTTGTTATGCAATTGGTCAAAATACTCCTTCTATCGCTCTATTATACTGTTTTATTTCCAGATTATCTCACCACAAGACAACTTAACTTCAAAACCTAATTTATCACTTAGCGAAATTTAAAATAATCGTAGAAACACTACCAACCAACCTAAATATTTTCTTTTGTGCCGTGTCTTATAAGCCATCCATGCTATCCTATATATTATTTCTGTTATCAACATTTCTTTTTCTCAACTAATACAAAGCCTACAGCGATGAACAAGGTATCAGTGGGTAGGATTTTTTTTACCGACTTCTGACATAGCATATTCAGTTTACGTTAAATCAGCCTGTCAAAGACAGGCTTAAAAACAGGTTAACATTTAATCAGACTAATTATATAGGGATAAGTAAGATAAAGTTGAGAGGAAATGTACTCACATTTGCATGGAGGAAGTGTGGGAAACCATTTAGGAAAAATACCCCATCAGTATGCCTAGCCATGATTCAAACCTCAACCTCCTTATTATAGGCAAGCCTTATGCCTGAAGACTATGTAAATTAACCACTATTTAATCCATTTCTGTTAGTCCTCTGCCTTTCCAGTTTCTATATGAGCAAATAAATTGCCTTAAAAATTAATTTTCAATGAAACAATGACGTAAAGTACCTATAATGGTGGTTGAAATATCTAAGGTGTTAGGCTTGCATAGTACTTGGTCATCGTCGATGGAGAAATCAGTGCTTCAAAACCAACCAGGTGCACTATAGATTGACTTTACACATATAATTTATCATTCTGGTTTTCTTATTCTCATTATCCACTAGTGTGGGTGGACATGCTATAAGCTACCAATTTTGTCTCTAGATTTAAGAAAAATGTGTTTAGTAAAAAAATCTATATAAACTATTTAAAAAATAGCTATTACAAATACTTTTCTTTTATAATATGGCTATCTGGCAGGAACACTATTCAAGTTGGCAATTTCTTGTTCAAACATAGTTTTAGCTAAACATAACCACTATTGTTACCAATGCACTAGCTAAACCCAGAATCATGGGAAAATTATAAATTGAAAAAGGTTGACTGTTTTAATAGAATTCGCTGAAACATTTTTGATTTTATAAAGTATTATATTTTCCCAATGGGTGACACAATATCACGGGATTAAGTGCAAAGACCTTACGGAGAATTAAGGTTTTACAGGGAGTTTCTTACCTTTACAAGCACCAAGAGCTTGTACCACAATATCCTTCTGGTATCGGCAAGCAAACAACTTGAGCTGGCACTCGGAACCATAGGTCTGACCGTCGTTTCCACACACCGCCTGGAAAACATAAAAAGGTTTAGTGAGTCAACTAAAATTTATAAGCGGGGTATGAACTATTTTTAATTGTATTTATTATATTATGTATGTTTCCAATTGTTTATTACAAATCATTATGAAGTTCTTCAATAAGACTAAAATATATATTTGAAATATTTATATGGACAAGATTCAGAACTATTGATTTTAGTTTAGCTTCTACCACGGCTCTAACCTTATTTGGAGTTTGAATCTCTCTCTGGGTACATTTTTAAAAACTAATGTATTAATAAATTGCATTATTTCAGAATTAAACACTATTTATGATTATTTGTTTGTTCTAAATGCAAGATTTTAATATCCTAACAATACAATGAACAGCTAATCATCACGTTCTAGTTTCCGTGGTTTGTACTTATGGCTATGGAGTCTTGGGAGAGTAATATGAAGGAATTTACTGCTATCCCAGATATGGATGTATACCTGGGTAAGACCAGCAACACAATAAGTTAAAGGTCAGGGATTTGAATATTTGTTTGGGTAGATTTATCACATTGATTTGTTTATGGCTAACCTGCATGTTATCAAAATCTTCTGAGCAAGTAGAACGACAGACACACTTAGCGTGTCCCACATGTTCCTCACATATGGCTCCAAAATAACATGTGAGTTCATTGCAGGATGTGGGAACAGGAGTGGTGGAGTCAGCTGTCAAACAAACATAGCAATTAGAAAAAAAAATAAAAAAATCACAAGTTGGAGAATCATTCCATAATATTTAATAACGGATACAAATAATTTTAATTAAAGTGAAATCAAATGGTATTTCTGTTGAGTGTCATCTCGTTAAATTACAATTGTGTTGAAAGAAGACTTGACCAAACTATTAAATGTTCACAAATGCTCAATTAGGTTAAGAATAATAGGTTTTAAATATGTCAAGTAATTCGTTTTTCCTTTGGTTTACAACACCTACCAGACACACATCCATTGGGACCAAGCATCTTGCTATGACCTGTGCACACGGTACACTTCTGACCTTGTATACCAGGCTTACAGACACACCGACCAGTCATCTGCTCACAGTCGTCACGTACAGAGCCAAACTGAGAGCAGCCACAAGCTGTCGGACAGAGGAGACAATTTTACAGACAGACACCTCCATGTGCTCACGGTCATTGCAGTATTGGAAACTCGGCTGATTGCACTAGTGGTGGTTTCAGTAACATAGCCGAGTGGCCGACATCTAATGGGAAAAAGGACGCCCTTCCCTACCATAAATTTGGAGTTGGCTTAAGATCTACATAAATCATTAAATAAAATAAAGCTAACTGCAACCAGTAATGACACAATTTAGATTAGAATCCAACATTTTGAGAAAAAACCCATAATTTAAAGCGTTAAGATGAAAATTTAACAATGATATTAGCAACTATACCTGGATGACCACAAAACCTTGATTAAAACCACCTTATTTCCTTACCTTAAAAAAATAGTATCGAGTGTTAAGTAAAACAATACCAACAATATGGATAGCTGTTAGCTTATTCTTTGATTTCATTAATTTAACAACAAATTGTACAAGTATTAGCTTTGGGTATTATTTAAAATATTCTTACATTTTGTTTTTAGCTCATAAAATGTTACTTTAGTAGGATTATGGTGAGAATGATTGTATTTGACAGTTGAAAAGTTATTAAAATTAAATTTGTATTAATTTGTTAAATAATGATATTTGAAGCTGATACTTTTGATATATAGGGCCAGTTTCATAGTCAGACTTAGTGCTTCTCAAGTACGGCACTATAATAAATACAGGATGACACCTACCTCAACTTGAATGGATCGGGCCAGCTTTGCATATGAAACTAGCCCACTCCATTCTTGTTTAGGTAGATGTCGTCCTGTATTTACTATAGTGCCGCACTTGAGGCGTACTAAGTCTGACTATGAAATTGAACCCAGAACCATTAGCTTAGTGCCCCGGTGGCTGTGGTTTCAGTGGTAGTCCATTAGCGCGATAAAACAAGGGTTCCAGGTTCAATTCATGGGTCTAGGTGTAATTTTTCAACTGTTTCCAAAAATTTACCATCAGAACCCTTCCAACCCTTGATAGACCAAAAAAAACAACATTTAAACAATTTTTAAACTAACTTTTAAACTCACCCAATTTTAACAAATATAATAACTTTGAGGCCCCACTTTCCCCCTCCTTCTACTTCATAATCCTGCATACACCACTGAGTATTTATCAACCCCCCTCTAAACGCTAATACATTTGCAGTTCTTCTTCTTAGCCTACTCATCTATACCTTTTGAAACAGCTAAATAACCTTTGGACTTTGTGTTAAAATGTTTTGTTGGGGAGGTTGGGGGATGAGCCAAAAACTATTTTATTACAATGATTAAAGACTACCGTTTAGAAGTGCACCTTGGTGTCATTTTATGTAATTTAATCATACTTACGTATGCAGCCCTGATGTCCTTCCGATATTTTTGGAAGTCCCCAGAAACCAGGCTCACACCGATCACACTTCAGACCTCCAACTCCCGGTTTACACGAGCACTGCTGGGTCACAGGATCACAAGTATCTGAATAGGATCCTGGAACACAAGGTTTTATTGTTGAAAGAACTTACAATTTCATAATGTGAGTCAGTTAATATATATGGTAGATTACTTTTAACACTAAAAAGATAAATAAGCACGTCTGGTGAGGGTTGGGCTTTAAGGGAAATTCCCCTTCAATACACATTTAATCAACTAATTTGTTGGAACAAAAACATAATTGAGAAAGAGTTTGTCTCAAATTTTATTAATCACATGCGGGGTTGTGTCACACATAAATATATTTTGTACAAATCATCAATCAAATAATTGATAAAAGTGTTGAACCTATTTGAATCTGGGGTGCAATTTTTTTGTAATAGCATATGCCATATTTATGGTCTTCTAATGGCAGTGGCGGATATGTAACCATCTCCTGAGGTCGGGACACCATGTAGGTGCGGTTACTTTGTCCCAATGAGATCAAGTGATGATAGTAATGATAGTGACAGTAGAAGTCTTACACCTAACTTAAGCATAATTAATTAACCAGATTAAGGCAACCATAGGAAAAACTCCCCCTAGGGGAAAATACCTATTGTACCGCCAGGAATCGAACCCGAGACCTCTAGATTATTATTCAGGAATGCTAACCATCAGACTAATTTTGATTAATGTTCAATTGCAACAGAGTATTTTGAGTATGAAACTAAGAATTTAATGGGTATTTTAAATTATGCTCTATTTCTGTAATATGTATATATTAAGTAGGCCTATGTGCAAAAACAACTTTTTCAATTTGAGACGATATCGAGAAGAGAATATGAACAAATACTGAAAAGCAAGAATGAGGTGAGAAAACTTCCTTTGAAAGTAAATAAATTTAAATCATGTCTTAAAATAAATATAT
Organism: Timema bartmani; assembly: GCA_902151455.1. Lineage (NCBI taxonomy): Eukaryota > Metazoa > Arthropoda > Insecta > Phasmatodea > Timematidae > Timema > Timema bartmani. Next base: position 233,453 of record CABFWB010000528.1, read on the forward strand.
AGTTTATAAAGTGTTAAAGATCCTTTTAATACTTGGGTTGGAGCTTGCTTTGGATTAGCTTATAGTTTATTCAAACACTTAAGATATAACTCATACACATTTTAAAATAAATTGATAAAATAGTGAAAGTTGCAATTAGTTCCATTCATAATTTAATTTTACCGTGTAACCGTTTATAATTTCAAAGTTTGATATTGAAAAACAATATTTATAACTAAAACATTTCTTAAGAATGACAGTTTTTGGGAGAAAAAGCCGGCCTATTATTTTTTTAGTCTTTAAGGTATTATTAGAAATAATAACTGCTCTGTTTGGTTTTTAAATTTCTTTAGCGGCTATTTGAGTTTTAATTTTATTCAACTTTCTCAAAATTTCAAGATTAATTTTTAACTTTCGAGATGAGATCAATATATTTTCGAGTCTCACACATCCCTAGTGATTATTAGTGATTGAGTTAAGTCAAACTCAACACTAATGTGTGCCCCACCTTCCTACCCTGCAAAAAAGTATGGAAGTTAGGCACCTCCTTAAGTATGAGACAATCGTACATACTTTTTCATACACCGTACAATCTATTGGAATTTAAAAACAAATCTCCAGAAATCAGCTTTCAGTAGGCAACTCATTAATAAAATTTCCTCAGAAAAACAAACACATTGTTTTTATGATCATAATCAACTCCGTTCAGATATAAATTTTAAGCAAAACTATTATATTCATTTCTAAAATATTACAAAATATTCATAAATAATTATTTAGGTAACTATCCTTAATATTTTTATTTATAAAACAGACTGTACAATCTTAATTATCTTGTAAAACATTCCTCAGATAACCATTTTTAACAAAATCATTAGAGGAATTCTTGAAAAATTTAGAACTTAAAAAAATTGGTCATATGTAAACTATCCTTAATTTTAAGAATATAATCAAAATCATAAGTTTGCCTCAAGGTATGACCATTTGATATTTAAATACAAAGTTTGAATTAACTATTAAATCAAGTTTTATCTGAGGGGTTGAAATGGGTCCTGTAAGTTAGGGCTTTTGTAAAGCGCTTGATTCAGACCTAGGGGTTCAATTTGCAACTGGATGTTACTATTTTTTTTTCACTTTGCAGAGTCAGCCTTGAACAGTCGATCGATAGTGAGTTTGCTTAAAGTACACCATATTCATCCTGATACCAAGAGTATTTGAAAATAATGACCATAGTTAGTGGTAATGGGGTATTTTAACCCCAATGATAGTAGCACGGTGTTCAAATGTAATCACTCTGCATCGAGGTTGATTTCCCAAACAAGGGGTTTTATATTCTTCCTAGGTACGATTACTGGTGTAATTTCTTTAAATCATGCCTTTTGGATGAGTACATCAATAGTACTTGTACTGAACGTACAAATAACAAACTGATCTACCAGTAAACTCATGGTAAATGCTGTCAAGTTTACCTAGCTTGTTGCAGCCGCAGAGTGAGGGGCAGCCAGCGTTCTCCGAACCAAGTGCCGGCGTCTTGCCGTCAGGACAGCATCCATACCATGAGTCTTCGCAGCTCTTCACGATGGCGTTCATATCTGAAATTCGGTGGAACTTAAAGACTATTGCAGAAATATATTGCAGAAGTGGTTGAAATAACCATGTAAATAACCTGGAAGGCTTCCAACAATATTTGTTCTAGAACTATGGACAGGAAGTTTCAGAAATCCCAGCAACTTTTCCATAAAATATAAATATAATGTTAACGTTGAGAAAAAAAAAGGTGCAGCCTTAAAGTAAGACAATACTATCAACCCATATATTTTCTTAAGAAATTCGATTCTGTGTATTTCCTATAATTCTAACACTTTTTGTCTGCATTTTATAGCTTTTTTTATTATTGGTAACGCTATTACAAACAATTAAGCACACTTGATTTTCCTTATTTTATTAAAATACTAAATAATAATTTATGTAAATAAATATTGAATAGGACACTCTGGTGGTGGAACTTCTCTTTAATTATTGAGTTCCATCCTTCATGCTACGTGTGCGGTCGTCTTACTCGTACAGTCGTTTGAAACCTTGTGTGTCGGCTGATTCTGAATATTTTAACTTTTCAGACTTGTTCATTAAATTGCTTGAAGCTACTCCTTTTCCCAACATTGGTAAAGATATAACTAAATGGCTAGCCCCCTCCTCCAACCCCTGTTTCAACCTTTCCCCTGCACTCGCTACTTAACCAAAATTGAATTCTTCAATCCAATTTATATAGGAAGAAATTTTTCTAGCAAGTTAACAAATTTACCTAAGCCATTTTTATATATTTATATATAAAATCATGCTATATGCAGCTGTCACTTTGGATAAAAATGATCAATACTTATAAAATAGCACTAATAATACAGTATAATGTTGACTGCAAAATTATGTTTGTATTTCCTAAAAATTCCTTCCTACCAAAGTAGATTATTAAATTGCTTAAGGCACCATCAAGTGTTTTGGAACCCCTTCTAAACCCCTTCTAGAATTTGAATCCTAACAATGTGCCTGGCGAGAATGTACCTTTTTTGCAGCACTTGGCGAAATGGGTCGTCTGATGACAATAAGTCCCTGATGGACAATCTTGTCTGCTCGGTCCGTTTCCGCAGTCATACTCTGTTCTTGTGTCTGCGCTGACCAATGGGGGTTCCCCGTTGCAAGGCTTCACTTCCATACCTGAGAGGAAAAACATTGAGACTTTGATCGTATTTATAGTCTAGTCTCAGACTGTCGACCAACCTCCCAGTAAGATAAATAATAAGCTGCTAAGGTAGGATGGGGGATTGGTAGACTTTTGAATATTAATTACAAGGACCATATTTATAGTCTAGTCTCAGGTGTCGACCATATTCCCCACATACAACATATCAAACAGTTCAGGGGAAGTGGTAGATTGGTTAGCCTCCAAATCTCGATTATAAATACAGACCTAAGTCTCATCACCCCTTTTGGTGAGATAAGTTTTTATGCGGATACAAGAGAGGAGTGGTCAAATTTGGACTTATTTTTTAAACAACAGATTTAGTTGAGTATCATTATAATTAAATAAACTAATTAGTAGAAGTAAGTAAAAAGAGAGTGCAGCGCTAAGGTGTGGTGCACACATGTTAAGAAAGGTTTTCATCCCCCCCATCACCCAAATAACTGTTATTAAGGTGGGGTGCTGGTGAGCATGAGTTTAGGGCAGTATTTTTGAAGTTTTTATAGCATAAACATTTTTTTGCCAAAATAAATCAAATATTTCTCCTATAGAAACATATTTTAATTTTCTTCACATGGTGATATCAACAGTTCTTGAATATCTATCAAAGGTGTCATGGAATTTAAATACAACTTTTTCTCTTTATTAAAAACGTTTGTCACCAAATGCCGCTATGCTCATGACAGATATTTGACAACTGTTGAGATTAGCATGTGTAGAAAACTAAACTCTATGTTTCTATGGAATAAATATTTGATTTATTTTGGCCAAAAAATGTTTATGCTGTAAAAATGTCATAATTAATTCACTAAACTCGCGCTCACCAGCACCCGACCTTGAGCTCACTTTCCATCCAGATATTTATATTTCTCTGTTTTCATTTACACTACACTAGCTTTCTCTCTACAAACCTTTCTACCCTTATTTACAACCCTCCACGAGTGGTGGATAAGTTGTCTAGGCTTTAAACATGCATTGAACTTGATCTCAGTTGACAGAAAGGTCAGGGTTTGAATTTTGCCCACCCATATTATTTTTTACAATTTGCCAATGTTTTGAAAATTTTGTAAGAACTCTTTTCAGGGCTTTTGTGAACCTTTGCTGGTTTTAGTGGGTTTTTCTCAAATAATGTTCAAATAATTTTCAGTGGCATTTAATAATATATTTGTATGGTTTACTTTAGTTTAAATTAAATAAATTGTAAAAATAAGAGTTCGAAAAGAATCATAAAAAGTGTATTAATACACAAATGATTCATAATCAACAATATCTTATATTAAATTTGTGTTAGTAACTAAAAACTATACAAGCTCGGCAATCATTTCAACCAAATAATTAATGCTCAAAAATATTTTGTTTTAAAATTACATGCTAAAGTTTTTTATTAGTTCAACTATTAAATGCAAAGTATAAGTGTTAATTTATTAATATAATTAAATAAAAACATGCATCATTCAATGATTAACTTATAATACATTTTGTTGGCTTTTAGCTACTGTAATATATATACACTCATTAATTATGAATTATGTATTAAATCGGGAAAAATATAATTATATAAAATTAATCTTTTGAATTCAACAGAAACATTGAAGTAGTATACTTTAAAATATTTTTATTGTTAAAAATAATACAATACAAATGAAAAACTGCAGATGAAAATATTGAGCATTTTGAGCTCATAACACCCAAATAGTTGGAAATAGATTTCGAGATGAGGGTTCGAGTCCTGGTCGGGTGTACTGAAGGTAATTTTTCCTAAATGTTCTTCCACTTTCCCTCCACACAAATGCGGGTATACTTACTCCAAAATCAACCCTAGCTCACTAGATTAATTAGTGCATATGTATATAATCTGAACAGGTAGTAGGACGTGGTGCTAAAAAACCTTAACTTATTTTCTTTTGGTCTCATTTGATCCAAATCAACATCTCCTCGGTTGTAAACGCTCCCCACCTTCGCAAAGTTCGAGAGGTCTAAGTCTTAGCTCCTCTTGTCGTTGGCAGCCCTCCATCTTCATGGCGCACATGGACATATACATCCTCAAGTCTGAGGCGCACACAGGCTTGTTGCTATCGCCCCCACTAGAGGCGCTACTGCAGTTGAACTTGCATGAACACCTGGGGAAGTTGTCAGGTCCTAGCTCACAGGTGGCGTCGTAGTAGCAATGGATGTCGCGGCACGCTTCATGCTCAGTGCCTCCTGGCGGCAGACTGTCGACTGTCTCAGATAGAGGTTTCTTGTTGATCAGATTGCTGTTGATATCTGGCCGTGATGTCACGGAGGACAGTTGATTCTGGTTCTGACGTAACGACGGTGAGGTGGCGGTGGCTGTTAGGGGAAAAGGGAGGGTGGAATTGTTAGTTGTTAGTTGGACTATGCAATGTTAATAGTTCACCAGCTGCTAAAAACTATTGAATAGGTTTAAAATAAAGAATACTTCTATAATTAGTAGAAAAGATGCAACAATCAAAATTTTTGAATGAAAATATTTGAATAAAACAGTGAAGTAATGGATTCCAACTCTAAACAGTATGGTTAGTTTTCATGTAGCAGAGTGATTTGTTAGTTAAGAATATCTTTTAACAATATCAAATATTATATTGATGAAAAGCTACTTTGATTTTTGAATAAACATTTCATAATTTGAAAGCCAGCATTGCTTGAGACATTTATAAATGATGTCATTGCTATAAATATAAAAGTAATTTTAAAATATTATTTTAGAGTTATGATTAAAACCTTAACAAAACCATTAAAATTGTTACTAAACCAATCAAACAGCAATAATATAATTCCTAAACAATGATAGCATTAAAGCTATAAACTGTTAACTCTGCAATATAAGTTTTTTGACAAAAAAAAAAATTATTCAAAATTATTTAAACTTAGTAGATGCAGACTTAAAGGTGCACGTTTTGTTCTTAAAAAATATATGATAAACATAAAAATATTTGAATTTATTGTTACTCAAGAGTTGTAGAAAGTTAATACACATTTCAGGCATCTGAATACTTTTAAAGTTTTGCTTTGAATAATTACCTAAACACCAAATATATGAGTAGTTGACCACTATTGTGTTATTAAATCATTTGTAATTCAAATGTTTCCTTTACAAGGTATGTGAGGTTAGATGGATGCATTTTACAATCCACAGGGTTAGTATATTCAGCTCAATAATACCAGCATGCTAGTAATAATTAACAAACATAAATTATGGACAATCGGTTAGACATGCCACATTTGATAAAAACAAAAACAAAGTTAAAGAGTTATGCAATAATGAATTACATGAAGACCACACATTTAAGTTAAGTCCATACTAAAGTTTGATCGAACCCACTATGTAATAAATTGGAATCTTTACTTTACATACAAATTCCGAATCCCGAATTCGAAACGGAAAAAGTTATGATAATACAAGGCAATATTAAAATAATGTAGAAATAAAAGCTAACCTTTTTTGTTACAATGCATTCATTATAACATTCATACATTCATATTTTAAGTGTTAAATTAATGGTCTGGGGTCTGGTGTTTAAGTTTTTACTGAAATTAAGTTGGGGTTGAACCATCAATAAGTAGTATTAGAGCCAGTGCTTGAATTGGAATGGAACGCACCGAAATGCCATTCCGGTTGATAAGAAAAATTATTACAAGTGTTCTGGTTGATACAAGACAAGTTTAAAGCATTCCGCCTGCATACTAGAACGCAACTTCTTCGTTCTTCCTATCGTTTTCCAACAGGATTTCTATTCTAGTCTGAACGAACCCAGATCCTTTTACGTGTCTGTATAGTGTATTTGATTTTGAATGAACCTAGTTGATATTTACCACGCGTATGTATAGTGTATTTTAGTTTGTATTACACTGGATTCCAACAGGATTTCTATTCTAGTCTGAACGAACCCAGATCCTTTTACGTTTCTGTATAGTGTATTTGATTTTGAATGAACCTAGTTGGTATTTACCACGCGTATGTATAGTGTATTTTAGTTTGTATTACACTGGGTTTTCCAAGAATTTGCTTCACAACAGAGATGAAGATTCCTATAACAAGACAATGACTTAAACACAAATATTTTACAGATGTTAATCTTCCCCCTCCCCTTTTGTAGCCTCTATTGTGGGGGTTATTTTTGGAATGGGCATTTACTGTTTCTGTTCGTAGGTAGAATATTTATACCTTCAATTTCATATTGTTTTGCATAGTGTAACTACTGTAACAATTTGAAAATTTTGAACTCTGTGCCACAAGTGAACCAGAAAAAAAAGGACACACATTTTGTAAGTACATATTTCTTTTTATAAATTATGTTTAGTGTAAAATTTTATTTTTCTACTTGAGCTAGCTACACTATTTACTTGCCGCGTAAGTTTTATAACTAAACATATTTTCTTCTTATTATTTATTGCATTGAATGAAATGAAAAATGACAAATGGTGTTTGTTTGTCAGAGGCTAATTTTTTAGAAATGCTAGGTGTATTTGATAAAAACTAAGCCTGCTCATTAGTCAGAATTTACATACAAATTATTATTATTATTATTATTATTATTATTATTTAGCACCGCGTCCTACATACAAATTAAAGTACCAATATATACCTATGTGATGTCTGAAATATGCAAATACATATGAAATTCCACAACACAGGTAATATTGCCAATACTTGTTTAAAAAAAACCACTGTCCTGGTGTGGTCAAAAATAATACTTAAATAAATTAAATGAAACTCTTTTTTACTTCACTAGAAGTGATATGGTAAGTTTTTCATATTTCTCTCAATGTAATTCAATTAATTTTAGTCTAGTATTTTACCCACGAATGATATGTATGCTTCATATGTTTCGATGTTTCATGTGTCTTAATTTTTACAAGAATGAAAGAGATGCAAAACAACAATGTAATATTTATACTTTAATGCCAACAAGGTGTAATTATTAATTCTTATGCTGAAAATAATTAGTTTTTAATTTGATTATAAATTATTTTAATTAATAATGGATATTATATGGTTTTAGATGCGTGCCTACCTACATAGTTAAGTATTGGATAACATTTCACTGTGGCAGTGTGTTTTTGTTTCAATATTAATCAAGAGTAATTAATCATAATTATCAATTAATTAGATTAGTATAATAAACTGCAATGTGATATTAATTTTACTGAAATTCAACTAAACTGGCATGTCTTAGCATGCAACTTATTGAAGTGGGTAGACAATTCAATAGGTTCTACCAATGTAATTAATGGTTTCATGTTGTAAAATAGATTATGGAATTATTGGTTGTTAGTTGTTACCATTACGGTCGTTAAAATTTTCCAATTCGAGCACTGATTAAAGCTCTAAAACAGATACCAATTCAAAATTTGACATTTAAAAAAATTCTTAAACCCAATATTTTCCCTAATATCCTTAAAGATTAGAGGGATTTGAAGTTTTAAAGATATGACAGGCCTTTCCTTAATTTATTCCTGGACTTTCTATATAGGTCTACAAAATATCCCTAATTACAGTAAATAATCTTTATTTTGTCCATGAAACCCTTCTCATTAAGTATGTGATATCTTGTCAACAAATAGATTAGTATTCAAACCTGTGGCATTTGCTAAAATAAAACCATCTAGGCCTACGTAAAGGTCCATAGTTACATTATTATTTTAAAAGGACAATGTACCGATCACCAATATTTGAGCTCCATTAATGTTTCCAGCCTGTGGCCTGAGTCAGTATTTTCTTCAAGCCATATGCCAGGAATTGAGCCCGGGACTCTTAGCTTAGTAGGCAGACACGCTACCAACTGAGCTAAGGTGTTGAATGATTTGTTTACTATTATTGTTATAAAGAGGTGAACGTGGTACATGGGTTAGGCTATGGACCCATAAGGGCAAGCAAATTGCTGGTTTGGAATACTATTGTGCCCTTATCACAACTCCGGAGTTTGAACCCAGATACAATGACAAAAAGTATCAGGAACAATTAACAGGTTCGGAGACTGGGTAGTAGCCAATTGTGAGCAGTTTCACCCACCCCTGATACTAAGGGCGTTTCTTCACCTCGACAATTACCCACTTTCCTTCCACCCAAAGGAAGGGGGCGGGGGTATATTTTATTCTATATTCTACCTTAGAGAATACAAACATATTTTTTGCAGTCAACATTGGTAATGTTTTATTATATCATTAGTCCAACACCTTAGCTCAGTCAGTCACTCTGCCTACTAATCTACTTCCTGGGTTAGATTCTAGGCATCGCCGAAACATATAGTATATCATTGGTTAACTGTGGTTCTCCTTTTTTCACAACGATACATTAATGGCTGGGGGTTGGATGTTGTGTCTAGATTTAAGTTAGTTTATAGCATGTGTGCTGATATAATAAATTGGTTCAGAAAGTGCACGTTAAATACTTCAAATAAAATAACAATAATATGTTATTTTATAGGTATTGAGAATATCTATTAAATGTGATAGCTACAGATTATTATTATTATTAGCACCACGTCTTACTACCCGTTCGGGTTGTACGCACTTACGCTAATGTGTAATGGTAGGGTGATTGTGAGACGAAATGGAGGACCTACAGTTTAGCGTGAAATCCGAACCACGGTGGAGGCCTGGCATTCTACACATTCACAAGTTGTGATTAATACACGTCTTGTCAGAGGTGAAGGAAGGGTTTGGCAATCAGATAGATCTATGCCGGGACCGAGGATTGAACCCCGGGCCCTCAGCACAGAAGTCTGACACCTTACCCCTAGACCACCAGGTCACCGATAGCTACAGATACCATGTAAACTATTAATATGGGAAAGTAGAGCTAATAATGTATCCACCTGTCTATGATATTACTCTCGCCATAGATTATACTGCCGATTACTGGGAGGTTGGGGTCTGAATCTTAGTTGGGTGTACTGTGGGTGATTTTAAACTCTTCTTCCACACAAATGTAGGTACACTTCCAGAAACTCTTAGCTCATTAGCGTAATTAAAACATAATATGCGTATAGTATGGACAGGTAGCAAGATGTGATGACAAAGAAAATATTTTCTAACTGTCACATAAGGCCCTTCCTATGAACATTGGTGTCTAGTATGAAGCGGTGGGAATAATAACCCCTCCCCCAAAACAAAAACAAGTGCGAGCAATGGGAACTGACTGAGTCCGATAGCTCCAAATTTCTCCCTGCAGTCTCCATAGAAGATGACGGTGAGGGGAGGTGCACCAACAGTCTGAAGACAGGAGGCCCTCTGAAGCTCACACTCGCTGGGGTATGTCACCATGTTGGAGGCGCACACCGGCTCCGTCAGCTCAGTCGGTCCGCTGCTACAGTTGGTCGGGCAGACGCACTCTCCCGCCTCGCACCGCGCGCCGAACTTGCACTTCACATCTTGACACAGGTCTGCCAACATGAGGACAGTTAGGGACTCTTAGCAGGGAGATAAACAGGGGCATTACTCAGGGGTATCAACATGAAGACAGTTAGGGACTCTTAGCAGGGAGATAAACATAGACATTACTTAGGGGTACCAACACGAGAACAGTTAGGGACTCTTAGCAGGGAGATAAACATAGGCATTACTTAGGGGTACCAACACGAGAACAGTTAGGGACTCTTAGCAGGGAGATAAACATAGGCATTACTTAGGGGTACCAACACGAGAACAGTTAGGGACTCTTAGCAGGGAGATAAACAGAGGCATTACTTAGGGATACCAACACGAGAACAGTTAGGGACTCTTAACAGGGAGATAAACAGGTGCATTACTCAGGGATACCAACACAGGGACAATAAATTGTGTTTAACAAAAAACTTATCTGTGAAGTTCTCAGGTTTGACAGTAAATCTACAGTTAGGATAGCTCGGAAAAGATTTTGAAAGATGTTTAAAATATTTTCTAACAAGATAAAAGAATAATAATAATAATTCATTTGCAATTTTGTTTCGAAATAAATGGTATGATGTACCTCACAGACTTTCTCGATCCTAATCCTTTATCTAAATTATACCTAAAACTCGAAAGATATGTGAAACTAAATAAAATACCAGTACCTACATTGTTATAAAAACATTATGAGAAAAACAGAGACAAGCAAGAGAAAAAAGAACATCGCATTTCCCAAAGAACATACATGAACTTAATAATATATTTTATATTACAACAGATATAAGATAAATCTAATAATAAAACGTTAGTATTTTGGTTGGAAAAAATAGAGTAAAATCTTATATTCTCTATATGATGGGTACTATCCCCACTGTATCTATTGAAGCAATATTTAGTTTATTTAGATAAAAAAAATTGTTTCATAAAAACCGAAAAAATACTGACTCACGTTTACTTTTTTCCCACGTTAATAAGATTACAGTATTTTTAAACATAATTTAGACTGTAGTTATTATGAATGTTTTAGTACGCCAATAAACCACTAACCTACATTATTAATAATAACCGCCTTTCGTTATGGCCCTATTATAAGCATTCATTATGCCTAGTCTAAAACCAGTCGGACCCGCTTGTCCGAGACGCACTATTAAAAAAATAGTAAGGCGCACTCGCAAGATGTTCTGTGTTTGTTATCTGCTTTACAAAAACTGTCAACAGTAACATGTCTGTAAACATAGTTTCAACCAATAGTCAAAGTCCCATCAAAGTTTACAAACACAAGTTAAATAGAAAAATAAAATAAAATTTAGATATGAAGAAGTAATTAAATTATTACTATTTTAAATAATTTAAGCGGCTTAGTCTAAGGCGTCACTCTCATAATAGACTAGACTGTCAATTATATCGGGGTTCGATCCCAGACAGATGTACCAAGTTTTTTTTCCCTAAATGGCTTTCACTAATCCTTCCACGCAAATGCGAGTACATTTACTTTAAATTAAACCTTCCCCACCCCTAACACACTAGCGTAATTAGTAGATATGCATACAAACCGAACGGGTAGTAAGACGTGGTGCTAAAATAATAATGATTTAAAACAACATTATTATTATTATTAATATTATTATTATTATTAATATTATTATTATTATTATTATTATTATTATTATTATTATTATTACTAGAACCGCGTCTTACTACCCGTTCGGGTTATACGCACTTACGCTAATGTGTAATGGTAGGGTGATTGTGAGATGAAATTGAGGACCTACAGTTTAACGTGGGATCTGAACCACGGTGGAGGCCTGACATTCCACACATTCAAAAGTTGTGATTAATACACGTCTTGTCAGAGGTGAAGGAAGGGTTTGGCAATCAGATAAATCTGTGCAATTTAAAACAATCCATTTTACTATTATTTTCACGAACTTTTATCCTTGAACACAGACAAATAATATACCCAGACACTCAGCCTCCAGGTTAAAATGGTTGCGCTCCTTTTGGCAGCTTGAATCCTTCACCACTAGGATCGCTACGTCTAGTCCAGAGTCTAAGCTCCAGTCCTATTATCACCCAGCACTCACACTAGCGAAGCCCAGCGTTGAAAGTTTGTTTCTATTATTTGTATGTGTCCTTGACCAACTATTTAATTAGTTTAATTGAATATAATAATGCACCGATATTGTTTCTAACTGCCGGAACGCAAGCCAACGTAATTACATAAAAGCAATATTTATTACTTATTTTAGCATTGTGTCTTACTAACCATTTGGGTTATACGCTTATGTAATAATTACGATAATGGTTTTAGGGATTAGGAAGGCTAGATTTAGAGGGGGTGTACCTACATTTACGCGGAATGAGAGTGTAAAACCATTTAGGAACCCTCAGTACACCAGACTGAGATTCGAACCTCGATATCCACGTTATCGTCAGTCTAGTCTATTGCGAGAGTAGCGCGTTAGACCATGCGGCCATCGAAGCGGGTCATGAACTCAAGAGATGGACAGTGTTCATCTTCTTCAGACATTTACGATAAGCGACTGTGCTTGCTTGAGCTATTGTAGACAGACAATATTACGAGTGTGACAAGCGGGTGCGACTGGTTGTAGACTAGGAATTTGAAGGAAATTGAACTGTAAAATGATTGTTCAACTGAGCTGAAGCTATGATTTGTGGACAGGATGAGACGCATATCACCCAATAAAAAGGTATTTTCATTCAGCGTAAATATGTTGACTTTGAACAAAATAATAGTTTAAAAAAAGAAGCACAGTAGCTGCTTTATGGTTTTGTATTTTGGTAGCGAGGGTAACGATTTCCCCTTCCAGTCTCCAGACTCACCGCAATCCCCTTTGTAGGCCACCACGACGAATTGGTTGTTCCTGCAAGAAGCCACCCGCAACTCACATTCGTTGTTATACGTGTTACCGTCCGTCCCACATGTAGGCGCATGGACCTGCGAACAATACATGGGCACCAACATGACAGTTAATTTACTACTCTCAATTTACAGTACAATTATTTTCATAGGAAGAGCCTTACAAAGTAACTAGAAAAGTTCCTATATCTAATTTAATGTATTCATACGTCAAATCACTTGAGTTGCAGCTCTCATCCATATATATATATATATATGATCAATAGCTATAAAATAATACTAATAATATAGTAAAATATGATCAACTTTGACCGAAAAAGCATATGTTTGTAATTTATGTGTATTTATTCCTAACAAAACATTACTTACTATAGCTTACCACATCGAGAGGTTTCAGGTGATAGTTTTAAATAGTTTTTTTTGTTAGCAAAAAAAAATCACTATTGGGTACTTTTAATAATATTTTCACTGTTATAAAATGTAAATTTAACTAGATCTTTGAAGTTTTAAAGGTTCAGTAGGCCAACTTCAATAACCGTTTTGAAGTTGCGTATAGAAAGATGAACATAGTAATATATTATAATAAAATATTTAACTGTGTACATCTAGTACCTCTAGTTATACTAAATTTCAGACTTCTCTATTAATCACTTTACCTTAACAATGGTACGCAAAAATAGCAAGTTTGTCCCCTTAAATTGCGTGAAGTGTAATGATTTGAAATCATTGAATCAACATTTATAGATTATACTTATACAGTTAAAATTGTGCAATACATTTTTTATTGTTGAATGAACTTCAATCTATTGTGTTGCACAATTGAGTCAATTGATTTCAATTGCCAATTAACTATTTCATTGTAAACGTATACATGATATTCAGATTCTATTCTCTAACAAAGATTTAGTAAGTGTGTTACTGGTTTAATGTTTTAATTTGTCAAAGTATGAGATACCGCATGCAAATTTTCATAGAATATCAAACTGGTTTTCTATTTTTTTTTTACTGGTTTAAGATGCTCTTCTCACAGATACATACAACTGTTTGTTGATTTTTTACATCCGAGAACAAAACAATCGAAAGTTAAAAAAATATTATTTAAAAATCATCATCAACAACCAGAAAAAAATGAAAATGTTAAAAAAAATAAACATGAAGACTAAAAAAATAAAAAGTTCGTCAAATTCACAAACACGAATTTCCCGATAAAGGTTATCAAATAGACGCCAAGGTAAACAATCGAAGAGGGAAAAATAATAATGGTTCTTTTATAAATATCTGGAAAATAAACACTGGCATCTTTTATAACTTGGTTCGAGGGAATTGTGTGAATGGTAATACAAAATAATGTGCTTCCAAATACACACAAAATACTAATAAAACTAAGGAAGGGGGAGAAGGGGCGAGAGTTGAGGGGGGAAGGGTGGTGAGGATCGAATTTTTACAATAATACTCTCACGTACAAAATAGAGGATTTTTCCAGTTTCCATCACTACTGTGGATGGGGTAGGGGGCGGGGGTGGAGGGGAGCCAGAGGTACTCCGCAGCGCTACGTGGTAGAGCTGTAAATCTTGTTTCTCTAGTATGGGGTAGGGGAAAATTGGGGGGGAAGAGGGAATCGGTGATTTGTGGAGGGGGGGGGTGAGGGGGCGCAGGCAGGATTGCTCGACGAAGAAAGTGCTGTGCAGCTAGTTTTGTGATTCCGTTTTTGTGAAATAAGGGCAGGGAGTAAAAATAGAGTTTTTAAACTTATATTTTCTCTATAAAAATGTGGAATTTTAATTAAAAGAGTCAATTAAGTCAATTTAATTGCTTAGATGGTTAATACTGCCATTATCGGTATTATATAATTTAATTACCATAGGGCTCTTTAGGTGTACATATGGGACTAGGATATTAATATTATTATTATTATTATTATTATTGATCATGTAGGCGTTCTTATCCCTTCTCGGGCTTCTCGTAATCAAAAATTATTTTTTCTTAATAGCTCTTACAAGGTAAGCCCTATAGGTCGTTGTATCCATAGTGCCAATTCTAGATTTGTCGAATTCGACTTTTATCATAAAAGGAAAGCTAAACTCAGAGAGTTATTTAAGGATATCCCATATCAATAATTTATCTTGTAGAGGTTCTGCCTATATTATTTAATACTATTTAAGTTTACATTGTTTAAGTTTACAATATTCTGATCTATTTTTTGCATAATGTTACTGCTTTTAACCACTATTTGGTTATTTATTTTTAATGTTACTTTTTATTCTTATCATTATTAACTACTTTTTTGTCTCGTGGTTGTTTATCGGTATATGGCATTATTTGGCCATTTTTTGTCTATCATGTTTTCTTATGTAAATGTATGTATTGTAGGGTATGTACTTGTGTGCTTTTCAGTGCTGGCCTGTTATAGGTCTTACGACTGTTGGTCGGCACTATAATAAAGGAAATTGAAATTGAAATTGAAATTGAAATTATTGTACTACCCACATTGGTGAGCATGCAGTTTAAGCCTTCAAACTCGTCTAGTCTGGTTTGTTGATGATGTGTCAGGGTTCGAATACTGATCAATTATTGTACCAATGATGGTTTTTATTAATTTTCTTCCTACTATCGCTACAGGAAAATTTGTGTAAATTATTTTCTTCTAAATTATTCATTCCTCATCTCAAGTCCAAAAGCGTAAATATGCGGATAGTCAGGTTTGCATTAAGACGCAGTAAAACAAAAAATTGTAAATTAACTTTTGTCATGTCCACCAACTTCAAAATAATAGTCACTTCTTAGAGACTCTGACTCAAATACTGGCTGGTGAGGAGTCTATGATTAGAATGTTAGGAAATCTAGTGGTGTAGGAGAAAATTCTAAATTCTCTATACGTATAGTCTCATGCGCTTATACACCCCCCTATAATAATAACTTATTTATTTAACCGCCTCTGAGGTTTAGTGGTCAGAGTTCCTGGCTACAGATCCAGAGGTCCCGGGTTCGATCATAGAGGCTCCCATATTCTCTATAAAGCAGCGGGTCTTGATATGGGTCAACTCAGCGTCATGAGGATAAAATGAGACGCTACTAGGATGAAAAAATAGCAGCTACCATCTAGAAAACAGAAATTAACGGCTGGAGGGATGGTTGTGCTGACCACATGACAACCTTTACCCTCATGTGTTGGCCCTATCTCCGTTAACAGATGGCGCCGCTCGGTCAGTATAGCTCGTTTGCGGGCTGAAGCGATAAAGTTTTTTTTATATCAAAATTATCCGTCCTTACTGGCCTTAGGAATGTATTTGAACACACCAGTGCAGTTTTTTATATTACAATTTATTTATAATGATAACTTATTACTATTTTGCATAAAAGCATGCACTTTAAAAACACAATGTTTATAGCATCAGACGAGTTAGAAACAATTAGCGTCTTACTGTCAGCACGAATTATTCTCATAGTTAAATTAATGTAGTAGATGTGTTACAGGTAGATTTAAAAGGAAGTGTGCCTGTATCTGAATGAACGTATGATGACCAACCGTTCATGAAAAAATACCACAGTTCCCCTGGGTGAGATTAAAACTCTGACCTCCCCGTCACTGGTAAACCAGATAATATGGAGCGGTCACCTTTGTCCGCATACCCACCGGTACGGATAGAACGTGTGTATAGTTCTTATAATTTCTAGCTTATAGTCTAATATATCTAGAATATGTTTACGTTATTAATAATAATTGGTGGTAAAATAATTTAGTAACATTTCCATTTAAATAAATAAATAAAAAAACTATGGGGTGATTAAAAATCAATTAAATTTCTTAGTCATATCCATACTACACATTTTAAACATTACGAGCTATAATTAGTCATCAGAAATATTATTTATCCAAATTAATATTTTTTATCTCATATTCATTTTAATATAAATTTGATAAGACATAACAATAAATGTTCTATATCTATACATTATAATAAAACTCTAGATCTGTCTATACATTATTTTATATCTGTCTGTCTTGTTTGTTTGCTGCTAGTAAACTCAAAAAGTGCTCATCGGATAGACATGGGACTTTTTATGTGCACTGCTTATTTTTTTACGGGAGCCGGGTAAGCTATATACCATCACGCTATATCATCAGCTGGCGAAGCTGTGTCTAAAAAACCGGACGTAAACAGTAAATATTCGTCGCGGCTGTTTGACGCGGGTACAAAGCATGGCACATGATTCAACCATCTGGAAAGTGGGGGAGGGGGATTCATGCTTCTTCGGGAAACATCGTATGCACATAAATAATAATTGGTCTCGAGCTGGTTTCATTATTTTCTAGCATTTAAAGTTGTCGGTTTTGGTGAATGATTTAGCTCTGCTAATAATAGTCTTGCTTACCTTACCGTTTGTTGCTAAGCCAAAATCACAATTTTGTTTGATGTGATAAGGCACTCACTATAGAGTGCTTCTTTCAGTTTATTTATTTTTGTTCCATATAATAAATATATTAATTAAAAACTATTTATTTTGTTCATTGAAACAATGCTTCCACGTAAGACTGCATTTTTATCTTAAATTTAGTTACTTTTCAATAAAAAAAGGTTTTTCTTGTAAATTAAGTGTATTTTGCATTACATTTTAAATATTAAATCCAAACAGTTTATTTCGGTGTTCATGCGACAGTACTTCCACGTAAGAAAACTACTGTTAGTGCACTTGCATTTGCACCTTAAATTTAAGTACTTTTTCAGTCATCTTATAGTTTTGCGTGTAAACTATATTTATTTAATTTTGTTTCTTAGATAACGTATTTTCACTATTTATCTTGGTGTCAATTGAAACAACACCTCCACATAAGAGAGATAATATTGATACAAGGAATGAAAAAATTTAAACAATTTGTTTTGTTTCCTTAAAATAGGAAGTTGTTAATGTGTGTAGCGTCGACATAAAATATTTGCTTGCCTCAAACGTGTTTGAAATTTTATCTTTAGTAGTTTAGATTATTCGCCGGATTTTTTTTATCAGACTTAAATGCAAGCGCAGCCGCGGGAAAATTATAGTATGCAATAACAATTGTTATATATATATTTTTCTATTATATATAGCAATTTACATTAAATATATTACAAAGTATATAAATGTGATAAGTGTAACCATTGCTATATATTATAATTATGTATATATATTTAAATTTTATAACTAACAATATATATAGCGTGTTAGTTATTATAAAATCTATAAATATTTTTTTATATAAATAAATGAAGTATAAAACACTGTATATATATATAAAACTGAGTTAAAGTGATCATACTTTACCTCAGCGAGCTTCTAAATTTAATTGATATATATATATATAAATTAAATATAATATATATATCAATTAAATTTAGAAGCTCGCTGAGGTAAATTACGATCCCTTTAACTCAGTAATGTATATGTTTATATACGACTGAGTGAACGTGAGTTTACATCAGCGAGATTCCAAGGTCAATATATGACGAAGTCAGCCTACTATATCACCCATCTTGACAGTCATAGGAACGGTAGAAAGCGAAGGGGTGTGGAAGGAAGAAAGGGTGGAAGTTGTAAGAGGGGGGGAAACTTTGCTGAAGTTTCACTATTCGTATTGGATCAAGAGGCGGAGCCGAACTCTCGTTGATTCGTGTATCACGTCGGGAAGTTGCTGAGTGGGTTTTAAAATAATACCGTATATCTTGCTTTCCTTCCACCCTCTACGATCCGCTAGCAGCAGCAGCAGCCCTTCATCGAACGACGTTTGGCAATGCTTTTAAGGTGGTCTTAAGGTCATTCGACAATAAAAAAAAGTATATCCCAATTTTAACAAGTGTATAATTATAAGCTATAAATATTGATTCAATTATTTCACAACATTACAGTTATTATTATTATTATTATTATTATTATTATTAGCACAGCGTCTTACTACCCGTTCAGGTTATACGCACTTACGCTAATGTGTAATGGTAGGGTGATTGTGAGATGAAATGGAGGACCTACAGTTTAACGTGGAATCCGAACCATGGTGGAGGCCTGGCATTCCTCACATTCACAAGTTGTGATTAATACACATCTTGTCAGAGGTGAAGGAAGGGTTTGGCAATCAGATAAATCTGTGCCGGGACCGAGGATTGAACCCCGGACCCTCAGCACAGAAGTCTGACACCTTAACCCTAGACCACCAGGTCACCCATTACAGTTCACGAGTTCTTAGGAGTCAAACTTGCTATTTTATGCTTATCGCGTACCTTTGTTAAGGTAAAGTGGCCACATAGTCAGGGTTTGAATCTCAATTGGGTGTACTGAGAGAGTTTTTTCCCCCCAAAATGGTCTTATACTCTCCCTCCACGTGAATGCGGGTACATTTCATCTAAAATTCAACTTTACTCCTCCCTAACTTTGTAGCGTAATTAGTACATAAGCGTATAATCTGAACAGGTAGTAAGACGCGGTGAAAAAAAATGTAAGGGGCTGAAATTTTGTATAAAGAAACATTCATATAAGGTGTATAGAATGAAATATTTATAATATTAATATAATTAATTTTAATAAAATTAAAATTATTTCAGTTGGAGGTTGTAATTCGAATCCCATCTGGGTGTAAAGAGGATGATTTTTACTATATGGTTTTACACTCTATCTCTATACAAATGCGGATGAATTTCCTTTAAGATAACCTTTCTCACTATCCACCCTTTAGATTAAGCCGATAATAATCCGCATGCTGAAATAAATAGTATAAATTATTATGTTTAAAAAAAAAGTAAGACTAAATTTATTTTCAACTGACTAAAAATAAATCCATTATGGCTTAGCGAAGAATTAAATATTACCTCGAAAAACAATCGAACTAATTCGTGTGATTAAATTTGAAAATATTTTGACATTCTACTATATTATTTTTATGCCCAAACCAGTCTACACCTCGTAAAAAGGGTGATAAGTCAAATCTCACTCCATCAAATGAATTAAAACTAGGATTATGGAAGCATTATTAAAACCGAAAAATAGTAGGATTATTTTTGTTTTATTTCTGTGGTAATTCCGGCAAATTAAACCTTAACGCCGTGTAATGGTCCTACCTGGCAAAACTACCTACACAACTGCTGTGCGTATAGTATCATATATGTGTACAGGGAATTAGAGTTTTAACATTGGACTTGTCAAGTTTTATTCCAAACATTAATATTTACATTAAAACGTGGATGTGATCAATAATATTAGTCCGGTATCCAACGTCCCCTTAGGGCAGTATTATACTGTCACATTTCTTTAGAAAAATCTTTGATAAAATAAATATGATGCAACTTTGACAATACATCAAATATCTTTTATAGAAGAATATATTTTACAAATCTTTTATCAAACATTTACGTTATATAACATGCTCTAATGTTTTATCAAAGAAAAGAAAGACCTCTGAATGATTAACCTGGACGTTCGAGGTGGCTAAAACATAATTATGCATAATTTACATAATTGTTTCTTATGTCATAATCTATGTAAACTACCAGGACCTAGATAAATTATTGGAATTATTGTAAGAATATACACCAGGTAATACAGCCCAGAATGTAACTTTGAAAGAAATGCGATGTAGTGTTATAACACATCTTTGATAAATTAATTTTATAGTGAGGGACCCACCTCGGTGGCCACATAGTCTAATGTGTTACTATCACGGTAGACTAGACTGTCTATGACGGAGAGATCGAGGTTTGAATCTCGGTCAGGTGTACTGTGGGTAGTTTTTACAAAATGGTTTTCCACTCTCTTCCCACGCAAATAATGGGTAGTAAGACGCGATGCTAAAATAAATACATATATATTGAGAGCCCTTATGGGTTTAATGACAAGGAGAGAAAAAAAACCATCACTCAAAACCACACCATATTCAAACAATACACTTTTGGAAGTTCTAAGAATTTATTCTCTAGTAACATAAAAAAAAGAAGGAAAACCTACCTCAATACAACTTTCCGGACAGACGCACTTTGCGGTACCCGATCCGTCACTTTCACAGATGGCGTAGTGGTCGCACTTCTTGTTCTCACATCCGTCTGTGGAATGATATACACTCTGTCACGAATCATTTTAAATTAAACACATACATATTTTTATATTAAATTAGACGCAGGAGAAGTTAAGTCAAATCACGCAAAGTATTAATAAAATATTAACCCACATATAATATTTATATACAACTTACGTTAATCGGTAGATGTAGAGACGTTATTATTACAGAGTTTTCAATGTAGTAAATTTAAATTAAAAAATACATTTGAGCTATTTAACATGCACTTTCTGAGCTGACTAATTACATCAGCACAAGACTTATTAACTACCTTAAGCGCTAGATTCGTGTTGAGCTAGACTACTGAGACTGAAGACGAATCTCTGTCGGGTAAACTCAGAAGGGGGCTCCCTAAAAGGTTTTCCACTCTCCCTCCACGTAAATTCGGGTTCGAATCCTCTATATTCAACCTTGCCAATTCCTAATCCATTAGCGTGATTATTACATAAGCTTATAACCCGAATAGGCAGTAAGACGCGGTGCTAAATAACTGACTTAAATCTAGAATAGACACAACATTCAGCCCCCGGTCGTTAATTTATGCGATTTTCTGTATTGCAATTTAAAAAATAGTGACATTGAGATCCCGAAAGCGTCGACACATAATTAAAAAACCACAGCAAAATTGAGAAATAATTATTTCAAAATGAACCTCTAAACAAACTTCAATTTCCCTGCTGTCAAATGAAGAATGTAGAAATCTGCATTTCGATAAGTTTTCCGGTTTTAGCGTAATCTTGTATCTAATATTCCGACTAAACAGCCGTAAGATGGGATCTTAGATTAGTGTTTTTTAAAATATAATTCCGAGGGTGCAGTAAATAAAAGAAGAACTAAGAATAAAATAGAAGCCTCTTGAATTGAAGATAATGACCACTTACTGCACAACCCCTTGTACAGGACATCGATCTTCCTGGTGTGCTGGCAGGCTTCCAGCCTCAGCTTGCACTCGTTACCGTAGGAGATACCGTCTGACCCGCAAGCAGGATCAAACTCTGCCGGGCACACAGGACACTCGCACACAGCCTTGCCCGAACGTTCCACGCATAGGCCGCCGAATTCACAGGTGTAGCTGGCGCAGGGTCCCATCCCACCTGAAACACACAGTACACAACCTAGATCATCAGATATTACCAGAGGCCCATCCCACCTGAAACACACAGTACACAACCTAGATAGTCAGATATTACCAGAGGCCCATCCCACCTGAAACACACAGTACACAACCTAGATCATCAGATATTACCAGAGTCCCATCCCATCTGAAACACACAGTACACAACCTAGATCATCAAATATTACCAGAGGCCCATCCCACATGAAACACATAGTACACAACCTAGATAGTCAGATATTACCAGTGGCCTATCCCACCTGAAACACACAGTACACAACCTAGATAATCAAATATTACCAGAGGCCCATCCCACCTGAAACACACAGTACACAACCTAGATAGTCAGATATTACCAGTGGCCTATCCCACCTGAAACACACAGTACACAACCTAGATCATCAAATATTACCAGAGGCCCATCCCACCTGAAACACACAGTACACAACCTAGATAGTCAGATATTACCAGAGGCCCATCCCACCTGAAACACACAGTACACAACCTAGATCATCAGATATTACCAGAGGCCCATCCCACCTGAAACACACAGTACACAACCTAGATAGTCAGATATTACCAGTAGCCCATCCCACCTGAAACACACAGTACACAACCTAGATAGTCAGATATTACCAGTGGCCCATCCCACCTGAAACACACAGTACACAACCTAGATCGTCAGATATTACCAGAGGCCCATCCCACCTGAAACACACAGTACACAACCTAGATAGTCAGATATTACCAGTGGCACATTCCTAATGAAACACACAGTACACAAACTAGATAGTCAGATATTACCAGTGGCCCATCCCACATGAAACACACAGTACACGACCTAGATAGTCAGATATTACCAGTAGCAGATCATGCATGAAACACACACACACTATATATATATATATACGTGATTAACATTGATGCGTAGATAAATTATGTAATCTTATCTATGCTGCTTAATATCTTATTGTCGGTCTAGGCCAAAGTTTCCCATTTTGACTACGGTGTTCAGGTGTTATCTTTAAATATAAATTGATAAAAAAATTAAATTAAATTAACATAAGACTTTAATAAATATTTTCATTTTATATCCCTAACTCAACCGATAAATACAAAACTACTTCTAACGGCTTAATCCTTAATAGCAAACCAACAATTTGCTGTCGAACGTTCCAAAAGTACCTCCATAGTTCATAACTGTACCGTGCAAAAACGTTTTGTGAGCTTGATGTTAAATTATTGATTTCTCCGCTTGGCAAAGTTTTGTTTAATAATAATGAGTTTGAAATAAAAAAAAAGATTGGATAATATCCAAGAGTAGATATATATGTAGGTATTGGTTTAATAAAAACCGCAGAGTCGAGGTGGGGCGGAACACTAGATATTGAAATGATTTAGTTGCAGTGGTTGGGAAGCCTGTCTGCTAAATAAATGATTAATTGCTTGGTTAATTTTGCGAGCCATTAAGAGAGCACAAGTAGAAATCCAAACCTCACGCAAATCTCACATACATTTATTTAATTATATCAGTCGCGTCATACTATATCCAGTCAGATCGTGTGCTTATTTTAACGAATAATTTAATTTAGAATGAAAAACTATGCTGGACGTATTTTATAATTAAATTAAATTATGTAAATCTATGAGGAATACAAATTAAATAAATATTTTCCTAGCCGCGTAATAGCTAATGCATTTAATCAGGTTAATACCCGCTTCGGTGACCACATGGTTTAACGCGCGACTCTCGTGTTAGACTAGACCACCGATAACGGGGAGATTGAGGTCCGAATCTCAGTTGGGTGTACTGAGGTTTTTTTTACACTACCCATCCACGAAATTGCGGGTACACTTCATTTAAATATAACATTACTAAGCCCTAAAACTATTAGCGTGATAATTACAAAGGCGTATAACATGTATGGATAGTAAGACGAGGTGCTAAAAAAAGTATAAAAATACGCTCATGACTTAAGGACAAGGAAAATAAAAAATAGCACTTGCATTTTCGTGGAGAGAGTGGGGAACAATTTATAGAAAATCACCCTCTGTACACGCGACTGCGATCTCCCCTTTATCGGTAGCCTAGATTAGATAAGTTTGACGTTTAGTCAGTTTGTTCATCGATGTGGGTGAGCTATCATTAAAGTATTTGTTTTATTAATGTACTTATAGCCATTTTTTAAAATAACTTATTTTAAGGGGTAAGAATGAGGAGGACAATTTAAAGGAAGTGCAACCTCATTAGCTTTAATAGGGGGTGGGGAAAACCACAGAATTAAATATTGGTTAATTCATTCAGTCTAGATTAGAACCTTGACCTCCACATTAGCAATAATTGATTATAGCGCAAGTATTATGCCTAGACCACCTGACAACAGAGTCAGGTAACGTATTATCTACGTCATTGTTATATGTTCAAATAAGCAATTTAAAAGGTTTTCTATTAAGTTATTTGTTGTAATAATTTTTTGAGGCAAAATTGAACTAAAATCAATTCAATTATATATTAATATTAATGTATTAATATAAAGTTCCGTTTTCCATCTCTTATTTACTTAAGTTGGGATGTACCGAGTTTCCCCATACATTTTTTATTTTTTTCTAGCACATCTTATTACCCGTTCGGACTGTACGCCTATGTTTACTAAATTACTCTTAAGTGTTAGGTATGGGAAAGGTTGAATTTGGAGGAAGTGCACCCAAATTTGCATGGAGGGGAAGTGAAAAACCATTTAGGGAAAACCACACTCAGTACACCCAACAGGGATCGAGCCCCGATCTCCCCAACATAGGTATTCCAGTCTATTGTGAAAATGACATCATAGACCATGTGGCCACCAAAGCGGGCTTTCTCCCAAACTAACTATGACTTGACCACCACCAAATGATGGTACATTTACTCTAATTTCTCACCCTCCTCGTCTTTAGCCTATTAAAGTCTAGTATGAGCATCATATAGTAAGACGCGTTTCACAAAATAAATATATTTTTTACTAATGGTAACGTGATCTAAGAAGGAATAAAGCTAACAATATACTGGATTGCTGATGATGGAAAGTTCGGTGTTGTAAGCCCGGTAAGCTGTACTGAGGGTGGTTTTTCCAATCTCCTTCCACGCCAATGTATAACCTGAAGAGGTAATAAACCACGGTGCAAAAAAAAACTCAACTAAAATTGGTTTGGTAGAACTCAAGAAATTGCTTTTTTTTAGCCCCATGTCTTACTACTTGTTCAGATTATACACATATGTACTAATTAAACTAATGAATAAGGGACTAGGAAGGCTTAATTTAGAGGAATTGCACCCACATTTGCGTGAAAGGAGAGTTGAAAATCAATTAGGTAAAACTACCCTCAGTGCACCTGACCGGAATTGAACCTCGATCACCTCGATCTTTGGCAGTCTAGTCCAACACGAGATTAGCGCGCTAGACCCCATGGCCACCGAAGCTGGTACAAAATTGCTTTTGAAATAAATTGTCATCCTATGAAATCTCAGCTATCCCTTAGAATATTTCTGAAATTTGAAATTTTTCTCTCAATCTTTTGTGTTTAAGCCTTCCAGGAATCACTGTCGAAAGAAATTGCATTATGTTTTAAATTTATGGAATATAATATCTCATATTAGAATGGATGGCCGGTAGGAGGGAGACTGGGGCTATAATCCTGATTAGGTGTACAAAGAATGTTTTTACCCACACGCTAATGCGGATACATTCCCTCTAAAATTCTACTTTACTCCTCCCTATTGAAGCAGAGCAGTTTATATATGCGTATAACACAAACGGGCACTAAAGAGTGTTGAAAATAATTAGCCTAAATAATAAACCCGCTTCGTGGTCTAATGTTCTAACGCGTCATTCTCGTGTTAGACTGGACGGCCGATGACAGGTAGATCAAGGGTTAGAATCCAGATGATGTGTGTTGAGGGTAGTTTTAACCAATTGTTTTCCACTCTGACTCCACGCAAAGCTTATAAATTCAATCTTCTTCATTCCAAATAACAGTTTCGTGATTAGTATTTATGTGCATAGGATAAACCCCCAATAGTGAAACTTCCCATTTCATGAAGTGAACAAATTTCTGCTCATTCTGTGAGCTGGATTTTTCAATCGACTATTTCATGAACTCGACAAAACTGTATTAATTCTTGCCCATTTCATGAACTGGAACTTAGGCTACTATCTACTACAAGATTAGCCGAATATATTTTTAAGACATTATATAAAAACCACCCAAACAAACTTAACCTAATCTTCAATTCTAAAACGATTAAAAGTTAAATTAAGTTAAAGGCCAAACCTGTTATTCACTTGTCAATTTCACGGATCAGGCAAAAACCCGTTCAGTTTATGAATTGGGTAAAGATTGAAGCTACCCAGTTCATGAATTAGTCAGGAGATGTCAGTTGACAGAATGAGCAGAAATTTGACCGTTTTATGAACTTGGCAAATTCACGAATGTGGTGTAGCACACACAACCCAAGCGTGTGGTGAGACGTGGCTTAGAAAAATAAATGGTACGGTGTACCACACACATTTCTCCCGATTTTATCTTAAAATAGATACATTTACTAAAAACTCGTAAGATTTGTGAAACAAAATAGGTCTATACCTTGTTGCAGGAGCACTACATCAAAGATAATAAACAAAATAATATACACTATTACTTACTTACTCTATAGTGGAACTAGGAACACTGTTACAGAAAAAGTGAGAAAAGTTAAACATCTTTGTTCAACAAGGAGTATAAGAATCAAATTCATTTTCAAAGACCTGGATTAAAAAGTAAATTTATTTGCTTATAGCTCAGAAATTATTGGTTTTATAAAAATACTAGCTGCTACCCGTCGCGGCTTTGCCCGACGAAAAGTTTAAACATTAGTATTGTAAAATTAATGTAAAACCAAAGGTTGGGAATAGTGCTATATGTTATTCCAGGACATACTATACCTACCTACAAAGTTTCATTCGAATCCGTTCAGCAGTTTTGGCGTGATTGAATAACAAACATCCAAACACACAAAATTTCGCATTTATAATATTAGTAAGATTTTTCAACTAAAAGTTTTTTTATCTTTAATAGTACTGTACCTTTACAATGATAAGTTATTTCACATCTCAAATAGTTTCAGAGAAATCATGAAAATTAGAAAATGTATCCCATTCAAATTACCCTCAAAGTAATTTTCATGAGAAAATGAGAATTGCCACCTTGTTTATAGTGATAAACAGTGTCTAGATATAAAATTGAATCAAAACCACAATAGTGAATTTTGAGCAAATGTTTTCCCCCCTCTTTTTGCTCTTCTGTAAACTATTAAATTTAGGGTTATAGTGCAGTTCCAAAACCCCCTGGGGGCGACCTTATGGAAAAGCCCCAGATACAAAGTTTTAGCTCAATCGGTAAAATAATTTCGGCTCTAGGCCAAGGTATAAACAGATGTCAGTGCGAAACACACTATTTTTTTTTTTTTGGATCAGAGGTTCATGAAACATTGACATTTATCAAAATCTCGAGTTCAATTTTTTTTAACAATCACCATACTTTCTTTCTGAGGTATCGAGAGAAAGTTAAAAAAAACACACAACAAAACAACATTATAGTAACAAGAATAAAGTACTGTGTGAATGGTGTGAGCCGCGCGTCACTCACCGCAAGAGCCCGTGTACGCCACCTCCACCGTCTTCTTGTTGAGGCAGGAGACGCGGCGTAGTTCACACGAGGAGTCGTAGGTGCGTCCGTCCTTGCCGCACACCGGTCTCATGACTGGTTCACACTCGGGCGGACACTCGCACTGCGCTATGCCGTACTTGGTGATGGCGCACTCCTGGCCGGACTGGCAGTGGACAGACACGCACGGGTTCACACCTGGGGGAACAAAACACATGTGAGGATTAGGAGAGATCTTAGATTAGTCAGTAGTGAGGATTAGGAGATATATTAGATTAGTCAGTAGCGAGTATTAGGAGACAGCTTGGATAAGTCAGTAGCAAGGATTAGGAGGTATCTTAGATTAGTCAGTAGAGAGGATTAGGAGATATATTAGATTAGTCAGTAGTGAGTATTAGGAGACAGCTTGGATAAGTCAGTAGCGAGGATTAGGAGATATCTTAGATTAGTCAGTAGAGAGGATTAGGAGATTATTAGATTAGTCAGTAGCGAGGATTGGGAGATATCTTAGATTAGTCAGTAGTGAGGATTAGGAGACAGCTTGGATAAGTCAGTAGCGAGGATTAGGAGATACCATAGATTAGTCAGTAGAGAGGATTAGGAGATATATTAGATTAGTCAGTAGCGAGGATTGGGAGATATCTTAGATTAGTCAGTAGCGAGGATTGGGAGATATCTTAGATTAGTCAGTAGCGAGGATTGGGAGATATCTTAGATTAGTCAGTAACGAGGATTAGGAGATATCTTAGATTTGTCAGTAGCTAGAATTAAGAGAGTTCTTAGATGTGTCAGTAGCTAGAATTAGGAGATATCTTAGATTTGTTAGTAGCTAGAGTTAGGAGATATCTTAGATTTGTCAATAGTGAGGATTGGGAGACAGCTTGGATTAGTCAGTAGCGAGAATTAGGTGATATTTTAGATTTGTTAGTAGCTAGAATTAGGAGATTTCTTAGATGTGTCAGTAGCTAGAATTAGGAGATATCTTAGATTTGTTAGTAGCTAGAGTTAGGAGATATCTTAGATTTGTCAATAGTGAGGATTGGGAGACAGCTTGGATTAGTCAGTAGCGAGAATTAGGTGATATTTTAGATTTGTTAGTAGCTAGAATTAGGAGATTTCTTAGATGTGTCAGTAGCTAGAATTAGGAGATATCTTAGATTTGTTAGTAGCTAGAGTTAGGAGATATCTTAGATTTGTCAATAGTGAGGATTGGGAGACAGCTTGGATTAGTCAGTAGCGAGAATTAGGTGATATTTTAGATTTGTTAGTAGCTAGAATTAGGAGATTTCTTAGATGTGTCAGTAGCTAGAATTAGGAGATATCTTAGATTTGTTAGTAGCTAGAGTTAGGAGATATCTTAGATTTGTCAATAGTGAGGATTGGGAGACAGCTTGGATTAGTCAGTAGCGAGAATTAGGTGATATTTTAGATTTGTTAGTAGCTAGAATTAGGAGATTTCTTAGATGTGTCAGTAGCTAGAATTAGGAGATATCTTAGATTTGTTAGTAGCTAGAATTAGGAGATATCTTAGATTTGTCAGTAGCGAGAATTAGGAAATATCTTAGATTTGTCAGTAGCGAGAATTAGGAGACACCACAGTAGAATGTAAAGGAGATGGGAAAACCAAAGTGATACATCACATGTGGAGAACTATTTATTGTGTACTCGGTGATTTCCAAACCCTGGCATCCCATTACCAAAATATATGTGTCTTGAGAGACAAATACCTCACACTACGTGACCACCGGTTTGGGTGGATGGATATGAAAGTACACCGTAACTAAATTAAACGCTATGTAACTGGTATAGTACTTATGTGGTTTAATTGGTAAAGTGTGAGCATAAATAGCTAGTTAATTTTAAAAATATAAGTAAATGAACATGTGAACATATTCTAAGCATCTGCCATATATCTCTTGTTCATCCCGCATGTTTATAATAATTTAGAACACATTAGAATTACAATATTACTAAACAAAACAGGTCACCGTTGGTACTGCTCTATTTGTGACACGCTATGTAAAATAAATGATAGGTCTTACCTGAGCTACATTTCCCCCTGTAGATGATCCTTAGAGACTTCCTCGCCCTGCAGGCCTCCTGCCTAAGCACACACTCGTTGGAGTAGGTCTTGCCATCCGAACCACATACCGGGGTGAACTCCAAGGAGCAGGTATCCCCACAGCGACACACGGGGTTCCTCTCAACATCGAGCTGGCACACTTCTGGTTCCACACACGTCACCACCTCACACGGGTCTGAAACCAACAGACATATCATCTAGGTGACAAATAAACAATCACCCCACATGGGTCTGAAACCAACAGACGTATCCTCTAGGTGACAAATAAACAATCACCTCACATGGGTGGTCTGAAACCAACAGACGTATCCTCTAGGTGACAAATAAACAATCACCCCACATGGGTCTGAAACCAACAGACGTATCATCTAGGTGACAAATAAACAATCACCCCACATGGGCCAATTAAGACAATTTAAGATATAAGGGGAAAGATATATAGTAGTTACGTAACTCATTGTTTTAGGTTATGGAGCTGGGCTAGAGTCGATAAGATAATGTGTTCAAATATTTGTATTTCCACACACATTTATTTCAATCTTACACTTAAGTGTCCCAAAATTCATAAATATTCTAGTAGTTCCACTAGTTTTTTTGGTGAAATTTTCAGTGTTTTTCCTGTTTGTTTTTCTTTTCTTACAAAAACTAAAATTTCCGTGTGTTTTTACCGGTTTTCCAGGTTTGTGGCAACCCTATTAAAAACAATGTAGTGAGTCAATTAAACAAATATTTTAAATCCCCTATCATAAGTATAATTTCGGTAGTATTTTTTCAACCCTCAAGTCTTATTACCCATTAGGGTTATACCCCTATGTAATAATTACACTAATGAGTTAGGGATAGAGAAAGTTTAATTTTAGAGGAAGCGTTCCCGCATTTGCGTGGATATAGAGTTGCCCAATTTAGGAAAAACCACCCTCAGTACACCCAACCGGGATCAAACCACGATCTCCCCGTCATTGGCAGTCCAGTCTATTGCGAAAGTGATGCCCAAGACCATACGGCCACTGAAGCAGATAGTTAGGGTGGAGTGGAAGGGGACGCGAGAAAATTCCAGTGTTTTTGCAATTTTTATGGCAAAACGTTTTTTGATCAAAATAAATTAAAAAATTCTCCAGTACAAACATAAAATTTAAATTTTCTTCACATGGTGACCTCGAAATTTCGTGAATATCTGTAAAGGGTGTCATGGAACTTAATGACAACGTTTTCTCTTAATTTAAAAAGTTTGTCATCTAATGCCGCTAAGCTTATGGCAGATATTCAACAACTGTTGATATCAACATGAGAAGAAAATTAAGCTCTTTGTTTCTACTGGAGAAATATTTTATTTATTTTGGCCAAAAAAATATTTTACCATAAAAACTGCAAAAACATAAGCCATTTTCGCGTCACCATCCTTTCCACCTTAAGAAGTTAATATTCTGTGTCTGACATACTGATTACCCTTAACTTTGTACTGGCTGAGTGTTTTTAAAACAAATCAGAGTTGCGGCTGTTGTTTATGCAATCTATTTAGTCTACAAGTCGTAAAAATCAGCTAGCAGATAAATAATTTGCCATTCCAAAGGAGAGAATTATCCATATTTCGGATAATAGATGAGAAACTACATTTAATAAAAAAATAGTTTACTTATTTATAAGGGTGTGCGAAGCTTTGGAATGTCGAAGTCAAAATCAAGGTTATCATTTCTATCGCTTAAACAACCACATCTTAGAAACATTTCGAAAGAAGAAGAAAGTTTCGATATTTATTATGAATTTTTTAAAAATGTCTATCCAAATAATATATATTACAACAAATAACCATTTCTAATACATTTGCTGAACATTGTTTTAACACGGACTAGTTATTAAATGACCTCTCTAGCGTAAGCAGAAATAAATTCATATATGTCGGCATAAGCTATTATAGTGTGCTTTATTTTTTACACCGTACTATTTACCTAACTAAATTTAATGAAGAGTTAAAATTAAATCAACAACTAAAACCCTATCTTAGACTTCGGCTTTTACTTTACTTCGCATGTTTCAAGCTTTGCTTCACATTTAAAAAATGATCTTCGAACACCGAGATATTTTTATGTAGTTAAAAAAACTCTAAGGTTCCATCAAATGTTTTCAAATGAAGGGGTATGTAACTGTTTAAAAACCACTAGTCTAGACAAAATTCACATATATTGGTCCAGTAGAAACATAGAATTTACTTTTCTTCAAACAGTGACATCAACAGTTGTTGAATATCTTTAAAGGATAACCTTTTCTCTTCATTTAAAAAGTTTGCCATCTAATGTTACATATGCATGACAGATATTCAAGAACCGTTGATATAACCAAGTGAA
Organism: Timema bartmani; assembly: GCA_902151455.1. Classification (NCBI taxonomy): domain Eukaryota; kingdom Metazoa; phylum Arthropoda; class Insecta; order Phasmatodea; family Timematidae; genus Timema; species Timema bartmani. The sequence continues at coordinate 265,734 of CABFWB010000528.1, forward strand.
GAAAATTAAATTCTATGTTTATATTGGAGAAATATTTTATTTATTTTGTCAAAAATAAAAGTTTTGCTATAAAAATTGCAAAAACACTGGCATTTTCTCGCGTTCTTTACATTCTCACTTTAAAAAAAAGGAAACACCTGGACCAGCAATATTTCGAAACATCTTATAACTTCACCCATTTCCAAGTCACGCTACTTTAACTCGAGATAGTTTCCAAAAGAAATTGTAGCTCTTTTTTTGTATGTAAAAAGGGAAGGGGATGGTGAATAAATTGACTTAATGATCACCCGCCTTTCAGCGGACATGGAAAGGCGTCCATCCATCAAGTGCTCGGTTAGAACTTTCACAGTATTCAGCTTCTTTCTCTTTTCCTTCCAAGAGAGATAAAAAGGGCGGCAGCATGAAGATTAGAAAGCTGATAGATAAAAATCAAGTATTGTGAATGATTGATGGTGGCTTCTGGAGATGAAACTTTCACCGAACATAAAACCAACTTTTTATATTATATATTTTGAGTGACGTATTATTTGTAATGAAAGAAATCAGGTCTACATTTGCTTTATACATCTACAAACAAACAGATAAATTTTATTTCATTTGAGAAGATAGTGATTGATTTTCAAAACAGAGAGGAAGACAAACAACCATGCTTAAATATAAATAATTTAATTAATTATTTTAATCAATTAATAAAATAGTTTGTAATATTGTTTATTCATTGCCTCATAGAAAGAGTTTGGGTTATAGGCACATAAATTAATCACCATAATGGGGTAAGGATGAGTGAGATATGAATTAGAGGAAATGTACCTTCATTTGCGTGTAAGAAGATTAGGAAACAATTTAATAAAAACACTCTTAGTACAGAGTATTACCAATATCTAACCTCATCTTCAACTATTGAAAAACCAACACTAAGCCTAACTTTTATTTAGCAACGCGTCTTAGTAACCGTTTGGGTTATTCGCTTATGCACTAATTACGCTTCTGGCTTTAGGGATTAGGAAGGTCATATTTAGAGGAATTGTACCCTTAATTGCGTGGAGGGAGAGTAACAACAATTTTGGAAAAACCACCCTCAGTACACATGACCGAGATTCGATCCTCGATCTCCACGTCATAGACAGTCTAGTCTACTGCGAGAATACTGACTTAGAATAAAACATTTATAACCATTGTATATATAAACACATATAATTATAATATATTACTCATATTACTTTAATCTCTACTTTAATTAGAGACCCAATTTTTCAGTGGACCAGTGCTGTCACATTTAATTAGCTGCTTCGCCGTGCAGAACAATGCTCTTGCCACCTCAAATAGGTACGTAATTTTACCTCTTTATGAACGCTCTTTGTCTCGTTATAATTAACTTGGCGTTGTTTGTTACAACTCTTTTTTTTTGTAGGCATTGTTCTTCATTCGCTCGCACTGGAAATAAAATTCTTATTTTAACCAGCAATACGAGAATTTTAACTATTGTAAAAAAGTATGACCACAAATTTATAATAACAAAATAAAATAAAATGTACAGCATAATTATTGTAAAATAGCATATAGTCTTTAACAGTTTATGACAATATTTTCAAAAATCAGTAAATTAACCCTCAATAAGTTTTTCCTCAGAAAACAAGAATTATTTTGATAACATTAATAAAAGCTCATCGTCCATGCCTTAGTTGTTGGTAGCCTGACTGTCTACTGAGTTATAGGTCCTGGGATCGATTCCTGGCATGGTCAAAAAATTTAACATTAGTGAAATTAGGATTTCCCCTTTCACAGTGATAAAGTAATGACCAGGGGGCTGGGTGTTGTGTCTGTTTTAGATTCAATTTATTTTATAAGTAGTGTGTTGATAGAATCAGTCGGTTCAGAAACTGCACGTTAAATACCCCAAATAAACGAAAATAGTAATAATAATGATAATACTCTTCAGATGCTAACTCCAAACAAATCCGCATCGGTAGCCACGTGGTCTAACACGTTACTTTCACCAGTAGACTAGACTGCCGATATCTGGAAGATTGGGGTTCACGTCCCAGTCATGTGTTACTGAGGTTGGTTTTTCCTAAATTATTTTTCACTTTCCTTCCACGAAAATACAATTTATCTAAATTCAACCCTCCTCATCCTTAACATATAAGCGTAATTGGTACATATGCGTACAGACCAAACGGGTAGTAAGACATTGTACTAAAAAAATTCAAACAACTTTACTCTAGGACAGATAAATATATACACTAGTAAGGATGTATCTATCTGAGAACCGGCCCCAAAAAAAATGTTAACTCCTATTCCAGGAAGAAACATGTTTGTAAGTAACCATACTTATAAAGTTCTGCTAATGACAATGTTTTGGTACAAAATATACGCTAATATTGACAACAAGCACGTTGTCATACAAAGTAAAGGAATCCCTTGATGTCAAGACCGCACTTAGTGCAAGAGACGTGACTCATGGGAAAGTGTTGTCCAAGAGGCAAAATTAGTTGGTGAAGTAGTAGGAGTGAAACCTTACTTTCTCAAAAAGAGAAAAACTTTTAAAGAACCTAAGCAAGACTTCAGAATTTCCATAGTTTACCTAGTATTGGTAATGGTATTGGTATTAGTATTAGTAATTAATACATTATCAATGATTTAAAGACAAGATTTGAAGCAGCAGATACCATATATGAATTATTGTGTTCGTACCCATTTTGAACTTCCCAAAACTTAAACGACGGTCAACTTACCGCAAAAGGAGCAAATATTCTAAAATACATAAGAGAAAAAAATCTGTCAGAAAACTTATTGCGTTAAATCCTTCACCTTAAAATTGTTCATCAGACAGTTTTCGGCAGTGAAAGAAGCCCGATTAGACTTTTGAACGCCATTTGCGACCAAAAAAATAACTTCAAGGTATATTTGCCAATATCTGCCTCGCCATTAAACTGTTTTGTACATTACCAGTTACTGTCTATTCAGCTGAAAGATCGTTCAACAGACTAGCGAATTCATTGAATACACGGTAAAGAAGCACAACTGGTCAGGAGCGACTTAATCATTTAGCAATTTTGTGTATCGAAAATGATCCAAGCAAGTTGATTTTACTGAAGTTATTGAAAATTTGCGTCAAAAAATGTTAGAAAATATACTTTGAGATAAATTTTGATACCATGGTAAGTTTTTTAATGTAAATTCATATAGTTTTTTTAAATGAATATAAATATTACTTTTGTGTCATCGTTTAAACTGACTTATCTTAAATCTAGTGGACTACTAAATAGTCCTTTCAGTTCATCCATCCTGCTCCTTGAAATCTGTGACCAGTTCAACAACCACTTCTTCGTGAACTCTCTCATTTGAGCTGTGGAAACTATACCTCCAGTTATTATACCTTAAGTTGGTAGTGTCGGGAACGCGAGAAAAGCTCAGTGTTTTTGCAGTTTTTATATCAAAACAATTATATGGCCAAAATAAATCAAAATATTTCTTCAGTAGAAGCATAAAGTTTAATTTTATTCACATGGTGACCTGGACAGTTCCTTAATATCTGTCAAGGATGTCTTGGAATTTAATGACAACTTTTTCTCTTCATTTAAAAAGTTTCTCATCTAATGCCACTGTACTAATGACAGATATTCAACAACTGCTGATATCACCATGTGAATAAAATGAAACTCTATGCGTCTATTGTAACAATATTTTATTTATTTTGGGAAAAAAAAAGTTTTGATTTAAAAAATTGTTTAAATACCGCTCTTAACTTACGTTCCCTATACGCCCACCACAGTTCCTTCAAACTTTCGTTAGTTTCATACCCCTTTTGGTTTAACCAACGTACCCCATCCAGGCCTTTAAAAAAAAAAAGCCAATATCTGCAATCTTGTGAAGTATAAACGACCGTTTCAGATTTTAATAATACTTTAGTGGTAAGATAAACAAACTCATAATGTGGGGAAATAAAGGATTGTAAACGCTGATGTTATCACGTCAAAATCTTCATTAGTTTGTCCAACAAACTTACTCTGATTAAAAAAATATTTATGATTAATAAAACTCAATAGTACATCGCTTGGGTTGACGTAAATTCCGTTCCGAAGAGCATATGAGCCCAAGCTCCAACGTGAATTCCTTCCCGAAGAGCTTATGAGCCTATGCTCCTACATAAATTCCGTCCCGAAGAGCTTATGATCCTATGCTCCTACATGAATTCCTACCCAAAGAGCTTATGATCCTATGCTACTACATAAATTCCGTCCCGAAGAGCTTATGATCCTATGCTACTACATAAATTCCGTCCCGAAGAGCTTATGATCCTATGCTCCTACATAAATTCCGTCCCGAAGAGCTTATGAGCCTATGCATCCTACATAAATTCCGTCCCAAAGAGCTTATGATCCTATGCTCCTACATAAATTCCGTCCCAAAGAGCTTATGAGCCTAAGGTCCTACATAAATTCCGTCCCATCATTAGTAAAGGTGGTGTGGATTCCTTTCCGTATTATATTAATTTTCAAAAGAACATTTCAATTTTATTTTAACGTAACTCCGTAGCTATAAAACTAGTAGTAACTTCGTAGGTAAATAAATATTCCGAAATTGATGAAGATTATTTTTCCAACTTTGCGGATGCAATGTTTCCTCCAGACATTTGGGAAGAATTGTCATCGTCCACGAGCCACACAACAATTTCTTGTGAATCATTACTCTAATAGGGTAGCGATGAGGAAGAAAGCATTTTAGAGGTAATATACCAATATTTAAATGGAAGGAGAGTGGGAAAAAAGAGGAAAAAGACACCCTCAGTAGATCCAAACGGGATTCAAACCACGATCTCTCAGTCATCAGCAGGCCAGTCTAACAAGAGAGTGAAGTCTTCAACCATTCGGACACTGAAGCGGGTCAATGCTTTAGTGAAATTATAATATTTTGAAGGTTTGACTTTTATAATAGAGTCGTATAATGGGGCTATGTTGAACTAATTTAGGTTTGAATTATAATTAAATTATTTTTATAGTTATATTTAAATTTTTCTATCACTTACTATCCATTATTCTTTATCTTATTTAAGTAAGCAATTTACATAGCACTCTTATAATGATGGGACGAAATTTACATTTAGCAACTAAAACAGGATGGAATTTATCGGAACCGCATCGTTTAGCCCCTAAAATAATTTAAGTACCTCTTGGGCAGAGGCCCGGACCCACCAATACTTTTTGAATATAATGTTTTTCTTTCTTTTTATTTAATTAATAACATATTTTGTAAGAAACAATAATATGAAGTGGAGCACCATTATCTACACAGAGTAAATTATTTGATTCGTTATACAGTATTCCAGTCCCAAGAGGATTCATTCCTCTCTCTATCGTCACGTGACTGTACCAGCGCTCAAGACTCCAATGATTAAATAATGAAGATGGCATGGGCCAGCCCCTCTCAGATAAGCCCCGTCATCCAGTGGGAGATATTTCTCAAAGTAATTCCACTGCGAGCTCAACAGTAGTTAATCGGGCCAGTCTGAGTGAGCCTGCAATTCGATAGAGATGGTTTATATTTTGTTTTAACTTGTATGTGTCTTTATTTTAGAATGTGCTAAAGACCCAATAAGTGAGGTGACGAGTGAAAGTGATTAATTAAAATTAATAAAATAGATTCTTTACTAAGAACTCCAATTTTTCATTAAAAATGCAAAAACAAACAAACTTGAAATTAAACGGTTAGGAGCACACTAGCCTAGTAACTTTACATTTATGCAGGTGGATGGCAAGAAAAAAAGAACTTTTTACTAATACTTGGTTTGGTAAAAAATTGTGGTTAGCTGTAAGTGAAGAAAAACCGAGCTTATCTTGGTTTTGTTTATTATGGTGATGTAGGTTTGTGGACAGCGGTAGGTAGATTGTAAAGATCTTAAATATTTAAGTTAAATAACCAAAAAACATGAGGATTTTGCAATTCATTTAGAAAATTATTTAAGTTTAAAACATTTGGCGCAGTAAATATTGCATTACAGATAGTTTCCGCGGTCAAAATTTCAGTCCTAAGACACAATAACAGGCGTAAAAAATAAGCATTTACTAGGCAGATTTATAGAATGTTTAAAATACTGTGGTACCTGTGGACTGGTATTAAGAGACAGACGTGCCCAACTTTTGTTCACGCAATGTCATCACTTGGTAAGTCTAATTCAAAACATGTATCATTTTATTCTTTAGGCTTGTAGATTTGTTTAGTGATTTTGTAATTCTAGTGATTTTTTAAAAATAAGAAAACTTGAATGATTTAATGAATTTAATGAATTTAATGAATTAATATGTTAACACGTGGTGAGAAAAAAATCATTGCCGGTAAAAATAAATATCACGCGCCACCACTGCTCTTGGGGTACGCGTACCATTGTTTGGGAAACACAATGGTACGCGTACCATTGTTTGGGAAACACTTCTATAACGTATTAAAATAGCTTGGTACTATCACGTTAACTTCAGGTTAGCCTGCACCTAAAAGAGCTTCATTTAACAGTTTGATGACTTCATCCTGAGGAACATTTGACTAGACATATTAATACTATCATAGATAACGTCTCTTCAGCCTTATGTTCCGTGGTCCTCATAACCGTGAAAATATATTGCCGCATTATAAGACTAACACCTAAAATGACTTTTAAAAGCCATGGAACCTCTGGAATTTCCTTCAAAATACATCCTGGATTCATCATTCTACCCGTCCGGGCTATCTGCATATTTACACTAATGGGGCAATGATGAGGAAGGTAGAATTTTAATTAAGTGTACCCACATTTCCGTGAATGGAAACTGAGAAACTTGACTAAGGAAAAAAAAGCACTCCTTAGTAAAACAGCCAGGATTCTAACCACTATCCGTCACCGGGAAAAAAGACTAGACTATAATTACGCCTTTGACCACGTGTCCTCCAATATGGACGGTTAATGTTAAAGAAATGTAATTTGTTTAGCGTTTCATTTAAAAGATGTATAATTTAATTCATGTCTTTGTAATGGATAGATATATTAAGGTAAACGAAAATTTGATATAAGTTGTGATGTTTACATTTAATTACTTTATGGCATTAAGAACTCGAAAGTCAGGTACGCGTACCATTGTTTGGGAAACACTTCTATAACGTATTAAAATAGCTTGGTACTATCACGTTAACTTCAGGTTAGCCTGCACCTAAAAGAGCTTCATTTAACAGTTTGATGACTTCATCCTGAGGAACATTTGACTAGACATATTAATACTATCATAGATAACGTCTCTTCAGCCTTATGTTCCGTGGTCCTCATAACCGTGAAAATATATTGCCGCATTATAAGACTAACACCTAAAATGACTTTTAAAAGCCATGGAACCTCTGGAATTTCCTTCAAAATACATCCTGGATTCATCATTCTACCCGTCCGGGCTATCTGCATATTTACACTAATGGGGCAATGATGAGGAAGGTAGAATTTTAATTAAGTGTACCCACATTTCCGTGAATGGAAACTGAGAAACTTGACTAAGGAAAAAAAAGCACTCCTTAGTAAAACAGCCAGGATTCTAACCACTATCCGTCACCGGGAAAAAAGACTAGACTATAATTACGCCTTTGACCACGTGTCCTCCAATATGGACGGTTAATGTTAAAGAAATGTAATTTGTTTAGCGTTTCATTTAAAAGATGTATAATTTAATTCATGTCTTTGTAATGGATAGATATATTAAGGTAAACGAAAATTTGATATAAGTTGTGATGTTTACATTTAATTACTTTATGGCATTAAGAACTCGAAAGTCGATTGCCATTCTTAAAAAAAAATAGGCCACCTATCCCTATCTTGAGTTAGTTCTATCCAGTCCACCTCATTACACCCTATCTCTTTCAGGTACACTCTAATGTTATCCTCCCATCTGCGTCTAGGTCTTCCCATTGGGTTTGCCAGTCAGTACCCTGCACGTGGTTCTAGATTCTTACATTCACGCTGCATGTCCTGCCCACCGTAATCTACGAGACTTGATTACCCTAACAATGTCTTGTGATGAATACAGGGTCTGTACCTGATCAATAGGTAACCTACTCCACCCTCTAGTATCCCCATCCCATTTTGGACCAAACATCTTCCTAAGCACCTTGTTTTCAAGCACCCTGAAGTTAAAATACCATGTTTCATAGCCATAAAGAATAACCGACAAAACTATTGTTTTGTATAGTTTTAGATTCCTGGACGGCAGGCAAACTGACCAAGTAATAGCATACATTTCCCGACTGTATTTTTTCCCTAATTTCCACTCTAATAGTTATTGCTAGTTAAAATTGTTCCTAAATATTTAAACTCATTGAACAAGTCCAATGTTATGCTGTTCGCAGCAATCTATAAATAATCGTTGTATACTATATAACTAATAAAATTATAAAGTATTACAATAAACTCTACTCAGTCTTAATACAAAGCAGATGTATACATTTGAATGAGTATAAAAATTAATTTTAAAAATGAGTTTAAAAAAAATTGATATGTTTTAAAGTGACACGTGATAATGTTTAACCGGTACCTTTTAAAAACCTTTTTAGGGGGAATTATTTTTTAAGTAAATTATATTGTAAATGATAAATATCCAAATATTATAGGCCTACTAACGATTTCTAAATTTCTCTTTTAAGAAGGTTTATATTCCTGTGGTTTTTTTACTCAGCCTAGATTAATCTGTATGCAATACGTCATCCGCCTTCCTGTGTTTTTATTCAAACTAGCTTAACCCAGATATAACATCATATTAAACTCAACCTAACTTAGTTTAGATGAAACGTCATTCCCCCCCAGTAGCTCAGGACAAGATACGTTTGCATCCAAGGTAAGCTTGCTACCTTACAAGATAAATTAAGGGTATATATACATAGTTCAGTCTAAGTTCAAAGAAGGCCCCTGTCAAATTTAGTCGAATTCTACATTCGAAAGCTTTTGCGGAGCAAATATCTGGACAGAAAGACACGACAAAATGCAAAATGGCAAAGTTAAAATGTAACTTCGCTATGTGTTAGGGATGAGGAAGTTTAAACTTAAGAGGAAGAATAGCCACATTTGCGTGGAGGGAGAGTGGAAAACTATAAAGGGAGAACCAATCCTTGTACACCCAACTGGAATCGAACCATAATCTCCACTCGGTAGTCAAGTATATTGCGACAGCGGGTAACGAATAACTTTAATTTTTTCATTTAACTTTTTGAGGTAGTTAATGTGTACTTTCTGAACCGACTGATTATATCAGCGCAAGACTTTTAAACTAAAACAAACACAACACCCAGCCATTAAATCATCGCTATGAAACGGGAAACCTAGATTTAACCAACGATATTTTTTTTTGGCCATGCTAAGAATCTAACCCATAACCCTTTTCTCAGTAGACAGAATGAGCTAAGGTGTAGGACTAACGGATAACTAATTTACACACATCATGAATACTCATTGTTTGGATGTTCACCAGCTCTTGTGGTTCCCTTCTCACGGCTGTTATATTGTTTGTGATGGACAGTGAATGACGTAGTTTAACAATGCAGCTGTGAAGTGCGCAGGATTGAGACAGCGCGTGCGCATTAATAAATAGTGCGACAATACCGATATTAGTAGGACGGGGTTGCGGGTGGAAAGGCCGGTGTGGGTTGAAAGCGGTGACTCGGTACAATTACCTGAAAAGAGGAATTAACCAAATTGTTCTTAAAGAGGTACTAATTCTGAAAGGAGGAGGGGAATTTAAGAAACTCAACTTTGCCTGCGCGTTACTTTATTACTAGTATTTTTTTTCCCTTAAACTCAACACATTGAGTAAACTTTCTTTCCGACTTTCTGCGTTGAGTGCTTTTTTTTTTACTCACCACCACTACCCACTACTCGAACTCCAATTAGTATTCTGTTATCCCATCACCATATAAATGCACTGATAACTCCTAGAATTCACCCTTTTCCTCTTGTTATAGATTATTTAATGTGCTTTACGGATTGATCGAACAGTAACATATTTTTAAATATACGTTCTTTTCCCTCATTACTCATATTACTACCCGTCTGAACTATCCTCATATTTAAGCTACTAGACTAAGGATAAGTAAGGTAGAATTTAGTGGAAGTGCACTACGTTGAGTAAGAAAGGGGAAACCATTTAGGAAGAAAAAAAAACACACAGCTTAGTAATAATCGTGGTCGGGATTTTAAACTATGACTTCTCCATTTCTGGCAAATCAGATGAGAAGAAACGTGTCCACCAGTGTAGGTATAACTTATATTAAATTCATTTAAAAAATATATTAAAATGTGAGATGACAACTTTGGTCTTTTAAGAAGCATTCAAATCTTGTGTCTTTAGACTTAGTGAACCATTGCTCCACCATTTGAAATATCTAGGTCTAGGTCTTCATTCATATCCAAGACACACTTCACGATTTCACCTAAGACTTTAAAGGTATATCAGAACTTTCTATGATGGTAGAGAACACAAGCCTTCAGCAATGGCCATACGGTCTACGTTGCTAGATTTGTTAGTGCATTTAGTTGCCGTGGAAGGGGAGTTTGGGGCTCGAATACACACTGGTGCACTGAGGGGAAGATCTTTACATTCGGTTATCATTATGGTTCAACCATGCTCTATCCATACTAATGCGAGTGCATTTTCTATACTGTTCTTCCGTAAATACAATTTATATTAAATCATTTATAAGCCTAGTGGTGAGCGTAATAGTTATAAAAAAAGCGCAGTTATATCCTTAGTGTCTAGGGAAATAGCGAGAAGTGCATCTTGGACATATAAATAAGCCTGGATTAGTCAGAATAGACCCCTAGCGGTGGTCACACGGTCTAGGACAGGGTTGTGCACACTTAATTACAGGAAAGCCACACACACAAAAAGAAATTAGTGGTCTAAATACTTTTATTAATTAATTTTTCTCTGAAGTTTATTTAAAAAAAAATGATAAATACATAAAATAGATTGACTTAAGTAAGTTTAAATACATTGAGAATATAAAACAATTATAATCATCTTAGTAACATCTAGTTCGTTCAGAAGATTTATATGATTGGTGGGCGGGTGCGGGGGGAGGTAGGAGTGAGATGAGTGAAACTGTGAGGAGGTGATTCGAGAGAGAGAAGGCAGATGGTTAACAGTAAGTTGGTTTCTAAGATCACTTTTCGGGCATCATTTACCCAATTTTGGAAATGTTGATTTTGGCATGGTTTTATAAAAATGCAGTTTTTTTGGGGGGTTTAGTAAAAACCCTACTTCATAACGCAACACATTTAACTTATTTATCGCACGGGCCGGATTGAACACACCGGCAGACCTTATTTGCCCCGCGGGCCATAGTTTGCCCATCCCTGACTCTAAGACGTCCCTCTCAACAATACATTGGATTACTGGTGACTAGGAGCTCAAGGTTTGAATTCCGGCTGGGTGTACTGAAAGTGGTTTTCCATGAATTAACCTCTACTCTCTTCTTTCCACGCAAATGCTCATACATTTCCTCTAAGTTTTAACTCACTCATCCTGGTAGTAGGACGCTGTGCACATAAAGTTGGCGTAGCATTAGCGGGATGAGACTGCCCTATATATATATATATATATATACATATATAGGGTTAATTCATGAATATCTATCTATATACATGTATTTACACATGCTATATATATATATATATATATATATAGCTCCATGATGTCAGTTTGCAATCGAACCATACTGACAGAGCGGCCACCATCTATTGGCGTAGACCGTGCCATCTTCTCCGGAAAGAGGGTGGCATGTAGTCAACACAACCCTCCGGCCATTAATCTCAGTTTTCTAGACCAGAGCCACTATTTTTTTCATCCTAGTAGCTTCTAATTTGTACTCACGAGGCTGAGTTAACCTTGTTTCAGACCCGCTGCTTCACATACAATCTGGAGCCGCCGGGGATCAAACCCAGGACCTTTGAATCTTTAGCCAGGAACTCTGATCCCTAGACCACAAGAGGCAATCCTCAAAAATATATTAAAATTATATTAAAGTCCATCTGTATTCAACACAAGGGCTACTAACGATTTGAACTAATGGTTGGTTTTTTTAGCACCATGTCTCAATACCCATTCTGGTTATACGCTTATGTACTAATTACGCTAATCGTTTTAGGGAATATGAAGATTTTATTTATAAGAAGTGCACCCGCATTTGCTTGGAGGAAGTATGGAAAACCATTTTGGAAAACCATCCTCAGTACATCCAACCAGGATTTGAACACCGATCTTCCGTCCTCGGAAGTCCAGTAAATTGCAAAAATAGTGTCTTAGACCATTCTACCAACGAAGCGGGTACCTGTAAAGTTGAAGCAGTATAAAAATAAAATTGTATTTCTCCCAGCACCCTATTTTTTTTTAATGTTTTACTATCTGCGAGTGTATTCTCCTGTTAACATCTCCCGTTAAGGCCTTAAAAGAGATCACGAGGGAGACGTCTTAACGTCCACGTTGTTTATTGTGGCCTCGGGAGTGAGCACTGAGTAGAGGAAGAGGGAATAAGAGCTCTTCTGGAGCGGAAACCACGCTGGCGCGGCCAAGCGGATACGAAGTCAAACTAGAAGAAGCGCGTACGTGCGCGGCAAACCGCAACGCGGAACGAACACATCGCACATGTTTGCGGCTGAAAGGGTGGAAAGGTTTGAGGGGGAGGGAGGAAGGGAGTAAGGCTTTTTTTTAAAAAAAAGGGATGGGTAAGGATAGAAGGTGAGGGAAAATACAAAAATACTGTGAACAAAAGTTAGATAGTTCCTACAAGTGGGTCCGTTTCCGTGGAAATGTTTCCCAAAAAGTCTTTCATAGTTGACAACGAAGAATAGGAAAGATGGATGGAGAAGGGAAGTAAAGATGGTGATGGTGAGGGGAGAGGAAAGGGAAAGTAGAAATACAGATTTAAAAAAATTGGAAACGAAGAGATATAGAAAAAGAGATGACAGAAATGAGAGTTTCATAGAATAAATTTACTTGAATTTCAGTGAAATGAAGTGCAAAAGGAAGGAGTAATAATGAAGAACTAAACGAAATAACTACGTATACCAACATGGAACCTCAAATAAAAAGTCAAAGGTAATAAAAATAAAGATTAGGTCGTAAAGAATGATAAATAAACGAGAAAATAATAAAATTTTATAAGCCCGTCCAATATTTAGTCTACTAATTACGCTAACGTATTTAGGATGAGGAAGGTTGAATTTTGAGGAGTTTTACCCCCACTTGTGTGAAGGGAGAGTGGAAAACCATTTAGGAAAAATCCCCCTCAGTTTACCCAACCGGGATTCGAAGCCCCCTTTCCATCATTGGCAGTCCAGTCTATTGCGAGAGTGATGCCTTAGACCATTCGACCAGTGAAGTGGGAAGAGAATGGTTAAGCCTGAGATTTATTTTACCTGCTTTAAAAATTATTTTGTTAGTTTTATTCAAACGTATTCAAATTTAATTTATTTTATTTCAAAAGATAAGTTTTATTTCTTACAAAAATGTTGTTATTAATATCATCCATTATTCTGTTGAAAGCTACTAATAAAAATACGGAAACAATAAAAGAATTAGCAAACATTGTTTCAGGAAGAAGAAAGATGGATTATAAAGTAATGAGAATGAGAAAACAAAAGAGTTTGAAACACAATTTAAGAATATTTAGAAAGATGAAGGGAAAATATGCCCTGCAGCGTGTTGTAATATTTGTTTTCAACATCATTTCTTAAAGTTTGTATAAAAGCTTAGACACATAGATTTTCATTTAAAATACCTCTTAATTTTAAACGAATAAACAATATTGCGTCTACCTAGTTTTAAATTTATTTTGATGGACAATTTATTTGACAGATAAGTGGATTCTACAACGTTGGATAAAAATCATTGCGCTATTTAAGGAGGTAGGCAATAAAATATCAACTATGTTAAGGGACTGGATTTTAATTACATGACTTTTTTTTTTGTACATCATAGACAATGTTCACGTGCACACAAATTCTGTTCGTGACCCCCTGGTTGCGAGAACATTTAAAAAGAATATTGCTCTTTGATAATTTTTTGTCATTTTGAATTTTTAGGCCATTTTTTTTGGTTCGTGGCATTTTTAGGAAATTATTAGTCATTTTTAGGCATCTATCTTGAATAAATCTATTTTTTAATACTGTTTCTATTCTATAAATGCATACATATTCAAGACAACCNTTTAATACTGTTTCTATTCTATAAATGCATACATATTCAAGACAACCTCTATGGTTTAGTGGTCATAGTTTCTGGTTCGATCCCCGGCTCCTCCAGAATTCTTCTGTTAATTAATGGGTCTGGAACGGGGTCAAACTCAGCCTCGTGAGGACAAATGAGGAGCTACTTGAATAAAGAAGTAGTGGCTCCGATATAGAAAACCAAGATTAACGGCTGGAGGGTTCATTGTGTTGAACACATGACACCCTCTATACTCAAATGTCGGGACTACAATCATCGCTTGTGGGGTCACGCTAACTATTGAGTTTTTTGAAAAGAAATTCTCAAAAATAAAATTGTCTGAATGAGACGATAATGTAGTCAATGAACTTTGTATATTTCTTTGCTTGTTTGGTTGTACAATAAACATTCCTGGTGCTACACCGCAACTAAGCTATGGAGGGTTGCGTTGAGAAGGGATCAGGGCTGACGCAAGGGTTTCATACGCCTTAAGCGAGACTTAAGATCTGCGCTCTAGTTTGGAAAATAAATAATCATATCTTCTTCTTTAAAAAAAACAAAACAAACTAAACCATCAATCCTAGGACACGTAAACTCTACTTGCGCACTTGTGCCACTAACTGTTAATTTGCCACTGAAAATAAAATTATAATAGATTTAATATTATTGACAAATCAGACGCTGGACGGTGAAATCACCAGCAATAGGGTTTGAATATAATTACAAAAATAAAAAAAAACAAAGACACGCTGGTCGTGCAGTGGTAAATAAATGTTGAAAGAAGCGGAGAATTCCAATGACTTGTTTCCATTACTAGCCTTTTAAGTTGGTTAAAGTGGTGGTTTTAACATAAATCCGTTCCAACTGGTTTCTAAACGACAATTCTTAAGCTTGTAGGAAACAAATGGAAAAGCACCATGCGTGGGCTCGACCCGCAATTCTAATCACTTGACACACAATTCTAATCGCTCGACACACCGTTCTAATCACTCAATACACAGTTTTAATCATTCAACACACAGTTTTAATCGCTCGACACACAGTTCTAATCGCTCGCCACACAGTTTTAATCGCTCGACACACAGCTTTAATCGCTCGACACACAGTTATAAATCACTCAACACACAGCTTTAATCGCTCGACACACAGTTTTAATCGCTCGACACACAGCTTTAATCGCTCGACACACAGTTTTAATCGCTTGACACACAGTTTTAATCGCTTGACACACAGTTTTAATCGCTTGACACACAGCTTTAATCGCTCGATACACAGTTATAAATCACTCAACACACAGATTTAATCGCTCGACACACAGTTTTAATCACTCGACACACAGCTCTGATCGCTAAAACACAGTTATAATAGTTCAACACACAGTTATAATCGCTCGACACATTATTCTAATCGCTTGACACATTATTCTGATCACTCG
>CABFWB010000529.1:1116-13653 GCA_902151455.1 Timema bartmani
CCTTTATTTTTCTTCTTGAAGAGTTTAGTGACGGGACATTTCGAACTGTTCTCTTTTTTCCTTTTGTAGTTCGTGACAATATAAGGTAGTTTTTTTTGGAATGAGTAATTTATTAAATTATATATACTGTATATTGTCATGGAAAATTAGGAATGGCCTTTTTTTGAAAGTCAGGTGAATAGTACTTGTGCTAAGACTTTATACACATATATATTCAAAACTATGGTGTTCCTTTTTATTAGTTAAAAAAATTTCATTTTAATTTTTTTATTCGGAGTTTAAAGAATCTTTGTACAATTTTATTATGACTTTCAATTTACAAATGCTTTGTTATTGATTTAGCTATATGACACAAGCATTACATACACAAGTCAAACAAATTACATTCATCTTGGGAAATTAATAGACTGGGCTTATTATTATAATACATATTCTAATTATATTCATATAAATATATGTGTATCCATATTTCTAGAAATATAAAGGTAATATACATGTATTATTTTTTTATAAAGACAATCCGAATGTTGGTTTGATGTGTTTCCCATTCATCCGGAGCTGATCATGCATTCAGCCCTCGACTGGTTAGTGTTTTCCGCAACCATCTGATATAACTCATATGGAAGCCTACTAGGGGAGTTAAGGGAGTTTGGTGGTGCCCAGTTGACTTTCAAACAGAATTTATATGAGCAATCAAGAAAGTGCCTACCAATTTTGCCGAAAATATATTTACACATAACTTCCAGGGTTCTGTTACATGTTACAATCGACATGGAACAGACGGTTTTACTTCCCCTCCTAAGAAAGTTGTGCTACAGTTTTTATCGCTCGAAAAAATCCGTTGACCTTGGCTGGGTTTGAACCCATAAATATCAAGTCCTGAGGCGAGCACTTTACCTCAAGCTCACTGAGGTAGATATATATATATTTATAATATAGCTATAATATCTATAAAGATATCAAAGGATAATATTTAATACACACCATTACACTGCATGCGGCAGATATCGCGCAATGCTCATGAATGACAGACTAACACTTAATTTTATTAATATTGATGGAAAGTTTGGCTTTCTGTAATGAGCTTTGCGTAATAACTACCACAAGCAGAGGTATGAACTTTTAGAATTAATAACCCCTTTGAAAAAACATATGCAGCTTTAAGCAGGAATTTTTAAATTTTTTACCAAATTTTTTCAAAATTCATTTAAAAAAAACTGGGTCGGAAGAACTGTTGGAAAGAACTGTTAGGAAGAAAAGTTATTTCCTCTCTGTATAAGGCAAAAGATAGCTTCGTTACCTGGAGTAACCACGCAACACCGGGTATTTCTGCTTTAACTAATCAAACACATCAAGATCTAGTTAATGTCTTATCACTATACAATATTTGCCTTGATTGAAACAAAATGTTTCTGAAATTTCAAAATGTACTAAAATCTTGATAATATTCCTACTACATAAAGGGTTCCTATATTTTTCAAAGACTTGTGTAGGTTCTGCAATGCTAGTCAATTACCAAAGGCAATTTACTAATTGGACCACCAGGGAAACAGATTTTCTTCAAATCATAGAATCGTTGCATTTTTACAACACGCAAAGGTTTTCCATAATGCCGGGATGACAATTAACTTAACGTAACGTTCACTTAAAAGTTAACTTAACTTAAGAAAACAGATGTGTGAGCACGATTCACGTAACTTAACGTAACAACTAGAGCTAAACATCTGCATTCTCGAGTATAATTTGTGATTTGTACTATTTGTAAAATGATTATCTGTGAATGTTTACAGTTTCCAATCGATATAATTAATATCTATTACTAAATTACTAATTTTTGATAAATTTAGCTTTCCTATTTTAAATTAATTACTTTGTTTCAATGTCTGATAACTATAACTTAAGCTAAAGAGTAGACCCTGGTCCTAAAACCAACAAATTAATTACTAAATAGCCCTGTTGACGTCACTCGCATAATGATTGGCTGGATAGATCACGTGATACCATTCAAGTAACGTTCACTTAAAGTAAAAGACCTCCCAGGACATCTCTTACGTTAAGTTAACTGCAAAGTCAACGTTAAGTTAACTGCATCGTGATCATTTCCATTTAAACACACGAGGAAATCCTTTACGTTAAGTTACATTAAGTTAACTTTAAGTTAACGTTTAATTGATCGTGATCCTGGCATAAAGAAAACTCCACTGTGTACCGCACACAATTTATCGTTTCTTTACCAAAAAATTGCTGATATTTAATAAAAACTCTTGAGTTATGTTAAACGAAATAATTAACATTCTTTCAGAAAAATAATGGAAAAAAAAGCATCATAGTCCACCAAAGAGTATAAATTAAATTAAATACCCTGTTATGTAAACAAATTAAGAAAAGCGGAACATCTCAATCCACCGAATAACATAAAAATCAGCTCTCCATTTCCCACGCCTCAATTTAAAAAATATATGTATTAATAGCTCGGAAACTATTAGTTTTATAAAATATACTCACTTTAGTCGTTGGGGGCTCCACCCCCCAAACCCCAATGAGTTTTCTTTGCAAGTGGATGTAAACTAATATAATTCCAGCGTTGTTTTGAACGTAACAACTTAAAGTTAATTGGTATTGTATTGTATTTTTAACACATTATTTTAGTTTCTCCATACTTAGAGACAGCTAGAACCATCAAATTTGGCACGCTTATGGCAATTGAATGTGCAAATATACCTGCCAAAGTTTATTATTCTAGCTGTCCCATAAGTGTGTCAGAAAATTAGAAAATGTGTGGAAAGTGTGCAAAATTTACCTAAAATCAAAAATTCTAGTTCTATCTTGCCAAATCCGTAGCTGACTGGTGCAATCTGTTTGTTGATAGGTCTTACCGTTTAGCCACAAGAGACCTCCAAAGAAAAGTCCGCATCGGCTTTAAAATTGCTCCACCATTTTGCATTTTTTTTCAGGGGTTAAAAATTAATTTTTTTAACTTTTTGGAATTTTCCCGTCAACTACAGGCTAGAAGCTATAATTTTGCCAAATTTCAAGTTTCTAGCTCATCTGAAAGTGAGTAAACATTAATGTCAGTGAGTGAGTGAGTGAGTGAGTGAGTCAGTCATGTGGCTTTATAGTATATATATTTAAACTATTTTTTTAATAGTTCTACACCTTAGCAACAAAAGGCTAGTTCGTATCTCAAAATTTCCATAGATTTGGTAAAAATTGGACATATTCGTATATATAAAGTAACCCTCTTAAGTAATTTTACCCGAAGAATAAAAAGAGCCATTTTGTTTGTAGTTCCAGATAAGAGTTTTAATCAAAATCGTGATTTAGATAATCATAATAATTCACGTATATTTTACTAACTTCAATTTAACCTAATCCAACAAAACCTAAATATCCATTCCTCTACCAATAGATGACTTGGCTAATCTATGATCGGTAATATTTAAGCCCTTAAGTTACTTCAAAATTTCAAATCTGAATCCGAATCTGGTCAAAATATGTAATTAATCCGAAGTTTTTCAAAACTTAATATTTGGAAAAATCTAATAGAATCCAAAATTGCATACCTAAATAGATTCTAAATTCGGATTAAATTGAATATACTTCAGAATTCAAATCTTAAAGTCATTTTTTTAATAATTTAACTTCATATAGAAACTAATGTCAATACGTTTCTAATATTTACTAAACAATTTAAACATTTTACGTAATTCATAAAGCCAATAATTTACATTAATGAATTAGGCTATAAATGAAGAGTTTATGGAATTAATTTTTGTATTGGTCTTAACTAAAAATATTTAATATAGCTTAGTCTTCGATTTGGATTTGACAATCATATTTAATTATAAAATATTTGATTTGGATTAGATGTTAAAAAAACGTAATAAACTATTCGAGTTGGATTTTATTCAAAATATTTTTGCTATGAATATTAATATATTCGGATCCAAATTGTGTTTTAAAGCATAATATTCAATTCACAACGATTCTAGCTAGTTAGCTAAGACTCAGAATCGATTTGAGCTAGTAATCTAAGATTTGAAATAGATTCCAGCTATTAAGATAAGATTCGAAATCGATTCGAGCTAGTAATCTAGGACTCAGAATAGATTTGAGCTAGTAAGCTAAGATTTGGAATAAATTCCAGCTATTAAGATAAGATTCGGAATCGATTCAAGCTATTAAGCTAATATTCGGAATCGATTCAAACTACTAAGTTAAAATTTGTAATCAATTCATGCCATTAAACTATGATTTGGAATAGGTTCGAACTATCAAGCTAAGATTCAGATGCGATTCTAAATTGAAAACTTTGTATTCACTCAGGTTTAGTAACATTGTTACATTACATAAATGCATACCTAAACACGCCGTTCTCTACGGGGTAGGCAAAAAATAGTGCATATAGCTAAAAACTTTACACTTAATCCATCCTCACTAACTTTCTTCACACTTCCCTAGCCTTGTATACTCCCTGAGCTTAAACAACATTCATACACTGAATCATACATGCTCTTTTATTCTTTAAACTCTTAATGTTTCTCTTTTTCGCACATTCGTCTACAACATTTAACCACGTCTTAAATGACATATCCCTTCCTTTTGATCCACACACCCTAACTTCATGTATTTTTTTCATCACTCTATCCAAACGTAAAACGATTCTTACTAATTTACCTATTGGGTTCCCTTGCAAACCTCATTACTTCAGCACCCATTCATTACTGACTCTGTCCATATGAGTTTTTCCACATACATTTCTTAGATATCTCATTCCTACATTGTTGTATGGATGTGAAGCTTGGATTTGTGAGGAGAAACACAAGAGCAAGATAAGTACAGTACATATTAAAAAAAGCATTCCTATTATTGGTGTGGCTAGGATTCACTTAATATGTTCTATCATCATAATTGGTTTAGAAAGAAAATGGTAAATTAAATTGGTTAATGTTTGTAAACAAATAGTATTAATTTATTTTTACGAAAGTATACCAACAATTTAATTGTTACATAAAAATAAATCTTCAAATTATTAACACTCAACCAAATTTATCTACATGATATTAAAAACATATTCCAAGATACTCAAGTTCTCAAGTAAGTTTTCTAAACAATATATTTCATTTCATAGCACTGCGTCTTTATACCCGCTAGGATTACAGGCTTGTGTAATAATCACGCTAATATGCTAGAGATGAGGAAGGTTACATTTAGAGGAAGTGTATCTGCATTTGCGTTGAGGATGTTAAATAATAATAATTAGCGCCATTATAGCGGTTTATACGCGTATGTACTAATTACTCTAATGGGTTAGGTATTGGTAGGGTTGAATGTAGAGGAATTGAACCCGCATTTTCATGGAGGGAGAGCGAAAAATCATTCAGGGAAAACCACCCCCAGTTCACCTGAGCGAGATTCGAACCTCAAGCTCCCCATACTCAGCAGTATATATCAACACGAAACTAGCGCTTTAGCTAACTACGCTACCGAGGCGGGTAGGATGTTAAACAATTGAGGAGAAAACACTCTCAATACAGCCGACAGAGATTTGAACCCTGATCTTCTCGTCGCTGGCAGTACAATATGCTGTGAGATCGACCACACAATGGCGCCATCACTAAACACTGAAATCGTCTAGCTAGCCAATAAATAAACGTATTCCCCTGAGGCTACGGCAATTTAAAAAGCCACACTAATCCGATAAAGCTCGCTAAATTGCAACATAGTTACTATCATTTCTTCAACAGTAAAATATGTAAGATAAATTCGTACCTGTGTATATTTCGAAAAAAAACTAGTATATTTATTATTCTAGATATAAATAATGTAAAAAAAAGGAGTTGTATTGCTGGAAATCTATTAAAGTTATCACGTGGTAAAGGTAAGAGCTGAGCAAGTTTCAAAAACATAGAATCAAAACGTTTCAGTCTTTTCAACCCATAAACTATACTTGAGGTGTAAATTATTTTCCTTCTATCGAGCAAATCAGAGTAAATAGAAAATTAAAGAATGGTGTGAAACAGAATCTCTGATCACGACTCGACCATAACTTGTAACTACGAATCAGATTCAAAACCGAAAGGTACTTTGTAGAACCATAGAGCTCCAACTTTATGACAACACCTTTGTTGGTTGAACATTAAACCTTAGATAGAGTAAAGGTTAAATAAGGTCACATCCATTCGCTGTGGACTAGAAATGGTGCCATAATCCACGCGCTAGAAGATTTAAAAAAAACTTTACACTATATATTGATAACCTTAAAATGCGTCTATTATGGATGTGTATCAATAGTTTTATCAACTAGTGAGGGAGAGTATTTTTAGAAAAACATTATATTGTTAGCATTTTTAGCTTTCATTACCATGTCTAACAAATAGGATACAGTAGTTTTATACAATGTAGTACTGTATAGTAAACACTTAATACTTAGCACCACGTCTTACTACCCGTTTGGGTTATACACTTAAGTAGATCTACTAATTAAGCTAATGGGCTAGGAATTGGGAAGGCTTAATATTAAGGAAGTGAACCCGTATTTACGTGGCGGGATAGTGAAAAACCATTTAGGAAAAAACCCTCCAATTCACTCGAGTGATATTAGAACCTCGATCTTTCCGTCCTCGGCAGTCTAGCCCAAAATGAAACTAGCGCGTTGGCTATCTACGCCACCGACGTGGGTTGAGTAATAGAATAGTAAACATACATTAAAATGCTAATATTTTTTTGAATACAGGCAAACCTCGATAATCCGGACTTTTTTTTTTAGCGTATGGTATATTTAACCGTGAGAGATACAATATAAATTTCGGTCGCCTGTATGTAGACTTTTAGTTGTTCTGTGGGAACAGAACGTTGCCCAGGGTACACCTATGGAGGTTGTCTAAAGGTCATACCTGCAATGAAATGACGTGATGATGGTGATTATGAAAAAGTGTAGCCAGTGGAAGGGTTCGAAGATAGTGAAGATTAGCGAAAATAATAGATAAGAGAAAAGTAATTTAGAAAAAAACTTATTTTTACGTACATATCTCCGAGAAAAAAAATAGGTATTTTTTGGATTAAACATTAAGTTATTTACAAAATTGTAATACGAAAAATTTAATGAAACTGTATGTGAACTGTTGAAAAAGTAGCACTTGCAGGTGGAAAGGATTGTAGAAAGATGCCGATCTTTTTCGCGATCTTTAGATACTCATTTATTAACTATAAGTTCATGTAGGTGTCTTAATTTAAGCTCCTATGCCTGAAAAAAAATTAAGTAAAACAAACTACTGGAATTTTATTCTGGTGGCTATCACTCCTGGCTACTGATTTAGGGGTCTGAGGTTCGATTTCCCATGGTACCATAGATACTTTTCCCGAAAGAGAAACTGTCCATATGGTCATCATGGTCTGATTAATTAGACTTGGGGCTAGGTTTAAGATATCCACTGGCTCCACTCTTTCATAATCACCATCATCACGTCATCTCATTGTGACTGTAACGTGTAGAAAACCTCCAAGCTATGCCTTGGGCAACGTTCTGTGCCTACAAAGTAGTTAAAAAGTCTAAATACACGGTGACCGAATTATATGAGGCATTTCTCACGCTCAAATATATCACACGTCAAAAAAAAAACACCCTTCATTAGAGTAATAAAAACATTTGACTTTAGACTATAGAAAAAATTTATTTTGCCTTATTTCAAAGTTTGAATTATTGTAATCGTGATTTCAAACATACAGTTGTATCAGTGAACGCTAGGTATGAGGCTTCAAACTATCATTGACATGACAAATTTATCGTTTAAGGTGAGTTCGAGAATCGAGTCCCGGCTGGGTACAATGAGAATAGTTTTACTTTTTTTTCTTACACTTCCGTGAACTTCCCTTTTCTCTCTTCCTAGTAATGCGGTTGCACTTTCACCAAGATAAACGTTTTTTTATTTACTTTAATTTAGGTAAATGTTTATCCATGCTTCCTATACTTATTTTATTTACACATACTATTAGTGCCATGAAATTTGTAAAAAACTTTCTGAACAAAACTCATCGTTTCTAAACTAACAAAAGTATGAGCATGCCTTCCGGGTGGTCACATATCAATTAATTCTGGTCACACTTCTGCTATGCTATAAGAACATATCAAGATATACACACCTTTTAGTGTGCAGTAAATTCGTTAAACTAGTTTCGCTGACTCGTAACCCAACCGTTCTTCGCAGAACTAAAACAATGTTTATAAAAAATATCTCTGTATATAAATGATTGGCTATGCTATTAATACAGAAGCTTGTGAACTAGATGGTGAAGATAACTTGACGTAACATTGGAAGCTAGAAGCGGTAACTATAATCTTCAAAAGTCTTAGAAATAGTGGAAAATAACAATCGACGCTAATTCATAATTATATGGACGACTAGTCTAGTTTCTAGAACTATCGTCTCGGATAATCTTTCAGCCTAATATAGATATAACCACTGCTCTCGCATTAAAAATAATACTAACCATAAAAAAACGTACCCAATTTATCACGCATGTATGTTACATACAGCTACAATATTTAGTTTTCTTAAACTATTATTCTTGTTGGTGGACCTCAAATTTTATGAAACGAATGTTTAATCTGACGATAAATGACATTTATTTGTTTAAAAAAATATATATACATACATAAATCTTTGAAACTATTGGTCTTATTCAAAAATTAGAATGAGCACTTTTCAACACAAATCACGCCAAAATTATTATTAAAGTGAAAAACAAAAAATGTTAGTTTTTGTGTATGAAATCTACTTGACATGGATGTCGATAGTTTTATTCTGATGATAGACGAAGCGAATATAAAAGATTTGGGTCAATTCGTTAAGATTTGCGTCCTGTACATAAATGTAGGCCTACAAACCAACAAATAACTGCACAGGACAAGCTTATTTTGCGTTTTTTGGCATCAAGATGGTAAACTTCAATTGAACTATCATTTTATAGACATAAATAATTTCACTCTTATATTTTACAAAATTAGAATTTCTATGTGATTTGTAATATATTCATAAGCAGTTATGCTTTTTTAATTGGTGCACATATTCAATAATGAAGTGAGGTAGAAATGAACATACATACAACTTCTCCTGAAGCGTAGTTTTGAGGGTGTGCAATAAATATAATTTTGATTTTTTTCCCCCATTATATGGAAATCATCACTGCATAACTTCTAGAGTTTAATTTTCAAATGCAAAATCTTATCGGACAGCTATAGAAGCTACTAACTCTAATTTAACCTATCAACACGTCAGGTCACTTGATATGAAGTTATCACTTTTGAAAGATAATATCAATATGTATACGATAACATTAATATTAATGGTAAAATTTTTATCAAAACTGATTGCTAAATTATATGTTTATATTTTTTATACGTTTCTTCATACCAAATCCTACTATAACTTAGCTAAGCCTAAAAAAATTAATTGTTTAGTTACACTTAAGACGAAACCTTGTACTCATGACTTGTGTATTGCACAGAGTATAACCACCATAAATACGCTACACACATACACTTTAACAGTTCCAATAAACTTTCGCATACTAGATACGTAATTTTATTTATTATGAATAATTGGAAGTAATTAAAACTATTATAAAGAGCTTTAACTTATGACAATGGTGCCGACATTACTGAACTTGCCTGGCAAGCTACCACCTTGCACGCACGGCTATGAGTAGCAACAACAGACTTTGATATTTACCGACTTATTCTTACTTCCTCATATAAAGAAGGGGATTGGTTAATGAGAGTAGTACAGAGATGAACATACATCAGATTGAAAGATAAAATGTTATAAATTATCTCCCGCCCCTCCTCCAAGGGGACGTTGTTGTGACTCGAAAACTGACATTCCATTCCCCGTCAATCCCGTCCATAGTGAGAGTGACGCCTTATACCATGTGACCACCTAGGTAGATGGGGTAAAATATGTTTAATATCTGTGTGACGATGCAATCCGCTTCAGAGGCCGAATGGTCTAAAGCGTCACTCTCACGTTAGACTGACCTTCTAGTGACGGGAGGATCGGGGTTCGAGTACCGGTCGGGTCTACTGAAGTTGGTTTCCCCTAGATTGTTTCCAACTATCCTTCCACGCAAATGCAAGTAGACTACTTCTAAGATAATTCCTCCTTCATTCCTACCCTATTAAAGTAATTATCATATTAAATACGTATAACCTGAAGGGGTAGTGAGACGCGATGATAACAAAAAATAGACGATGTTTAAGTTTATTAGAAATAATTTGGTTATAACTGAAGATAGAGTCGAGCCAAATTTTTTTATAGTCTTTACGGTGATAAACTGGAGATTCGGGCAAAGATTACATACAATAATTTCTCAAGGGAAACTTTACGAGACTTACTACCCGTCATGGCTATCCGAATATTTTCAATAAAGGGGTAAATATGAGGGAGGTAAAGTTTCAGAGATAATGTACCCGCATATTTGCGAAGGATATGGCAAAACCGTTTAGGGAAAAAACACCCCTAATACATTCAACTGGAATTTAAGCGACCTCCACGTCATTGGCAAACCAGAATGGACGAAAGTGACGCCTTAGCCCGCGTTTACACCCATGCAGGTTGTAAGAGTATAAAACGCAACTATTTAATTTATTAACTCTCAGATACAGTCCAATTTTAGGTAGGACCACCCTTTAATAAATATAAGCTTATTTTTGCAATAAAATTGGTAATGTTATAATATATTGTTTAGTGTTATTTTATATTTTTGTAACCGCTGCAGATCAGGTAGCTTGACGTATGAACACGTGAAAGTAGATTTATTATCTCTACTCGCTGTCTGATGAAAATAAGATTGTACCTAACATTCAGTGACAATCATAACCGTTTAAGTTAGTAAGGGCGGTCTTATGACTACTAGATAAATATTGATATTGGGAGGTTAAAGTTAGCTACCAGTTAAAGGTTATCAGCCACTTTAATATTTTACGCGTATTATGAACTAAATTTATCTCCCGGATAGCTATCTGTAGGATAAATATATTATTGTGCAGAAAACGAAAGGTTGGTACTGATTTTACTGGTACGCGCATGCGTATAAACCCTAGCGCTACCGCTACAGCCTGGAAAGTGTCTCTAACACTCAACATTCGTTTAAAAATGGTGGCTAAACGAGTGCGAGGTACAAAATTCTCCGCCGAAGAATGTCTTCACATGTCAACTAATATTAAACAATTTTCAGATATAATTGAAATTAAGTAAACAGATGTACTGTTTTTACTGGTGCGCGCATGCGTATAACCTCTATTGCTACCGCTACTACCTGGAAAGTGACTACAATGCTCAACATTTGTTAAATAGTGGCGTCTAAACGAGTGCAAGTAAACAGATGGCGTAACGCGGGCGCAGAAGCTAAGATGTCTTGCAAGTACTAATTTCGGTGTCTGCCAAAATGTGGTCAATAGCTGGATACAACGTTTACAAAATTTCATTTATTGTACTCACATTTTGATAATTTGTTCTTATATAACTATAACTCTACAAATAGCTTGTCAGTTTATATAAAAGTGTGAATTAAATGTTCTAACTTTATATAGTTAGAGCCCAGGCCTGTGCTTACTAAACACGTGAACCAAGTTTTTAACCTAAAAAGAGATTCTGATAGACGAAACCTCATGAAAAACAACGCGTCACTATGGCAAAAACCATTTTAACTTTCAGATAAAAGTTATCAGGTACTTGAAACTCCCGATAGTAAAATGATGCATGAATACATACTATCTGGCAGATAAATGCTATTGGACAGTCATAAGACGCACTTTTAACTTATCATCCAGATAGAAATATTTATCTGCCGGATTAATATTTATCCAAGAGTCATAAGACTGGCCCTAAATGGTGCTCAGAGAACAATGTAGCTTATAAAATGATTGATAGCGTAATCGGCCTCGTGGTGTAGTGATCAAAGCTATTGGCTATTGAACTAGAGGTCCCGGGTTCGATTCACGGCTGGTACAGGGTGACTTTTCTTGAAAGTGGAATAATTCCCATGGTCACCAGGGTTTGGTTAGTTAGGATCAAGCTAGGTTAAGATCTTTACTGGTTCCACTCCGTCATATTCTCTATCATCATCCCCTCATCACATGGGGGCATGGAAAGAGCCTCAACGGAAAGTATGTACGATTAGTACATTCGGGCGTCCCCTCGGAAACGGTTCATTAGTACTTGCTAATCTTTCAATAAACTGAGATACAAATTGATGTAGACCAGCCACTTCATTATTATTATTATTATATATTAGATTGGGTTGTGAAAACCATTTATTTTACAAAATGAATGTCTAATTGATAACTTACAGAGTTGGTGTATAGCCCTTCCTCAAGCATCTCCATTTCAGCTGTTTATTTACTTTAAATGGACCACAGACTACACTGGTCCGTTTAAATAATCGTCGAAACAAACCAAGGGGTTGTTTTCTCATTTTCAATGTGGTTTGTAGTATCATAAACGGTGGTTGACCGATAACGTAGTATGGCCGTTTGCC
>CABFWB010000529.1:14722-29654 GCA_902151455.1 Timema bartmani
CGAACGTTCAGTAATGCACGGTGCTAAATATAAAATAATAGTAGGTTTTTAAGATACATTTTACAAGAGGCTCTATAAGCGATTTAACACAAGCAAGGGTGTGGAAATTAAATCCTAGGAAATTAAGTGTCATAAGCTTTAAGAAGAATAGAAAATAATTAAACCACCCCCTTAAATGCAGCCGTCCCATACTGTAGTCCCACTCTTTCCATCATTGACATTTAAGTTGTTCTTCTTTAGTCCGCAATTCTTAAGTTGGTTGGCAGCAGCCCTATATGCTTCCCTTCTTCTATCTTTCTCTTTCATCTATTGATAGTTTCTACAGTGAGTGCTATGCGAGTCTAATTTCTCAAAACAGTTGGCCATTGCTACCGGTAGTGATAAGCGTAATATGGTGACTATATACGGGCCCAATTCTGTCCAAGTTCCCAACGTTATCACTTCGGTCTACCCTTGCTCAGTTTTCCAACGTTATCGTCCTGGTACTGTGTTCCCGCTTCAATCTGTCCACCCTTGTTCACTTGTCCCACATTAGCACTGGTTCCTAAGGACGCACATGATGACAATGTCCACCCCTGTTCACTTGTCCCACACTATCACTGGTTCCTATAAAACGCACGTGATGACAATGTCCACCCCTGTTCACTTGTCCCACACTATCACCCCACTGCACTAGTTTCTCGAAGACGCGCCTCTCCTTGTATCGTAAATAGTTCCCTATCCCGTTATAGTCCTCCAAGGTGTAGCCGTAATGATAACCATACATTCCTCGGAGATGAGAGCTTAATAACACGTTCTCTTGTATACGGATCAACATTCTGTCCCGTGGACGGTCAGCGGATGGTTGAGAGGGTAAGGGGGATGACCCTCGGGTGCAGCAGGGGACTAACTATCCGGCCATTGTTTCACAGGATTTAGGACGAGGCATCAGGAATGATCGACATTTTGTAAAGCCAATCATTCAAATTTGATCAAGGATGTCTATAGATTTAATAAAACAATCAAGATTAATGTTATTCAATAGAAAAAAAAAGCACTCTTCTTCTTAAAAACCATTCATATCCCACTTGTATTTGTATTTATTTTATTTTTTTAATATATAAATAAACTAATATTTCTGTGAACAGTAGACCCCCTCTATTACAAAAATGCCAAATACATATTGTTAGAAGTTATATCTTGTCCCTATCATTACTACAGATTTAAGATTTCCCTTTGGATTTACAATTTAAATATTTTCTTTAATTTTTCCTTGGATTTGAAGTTAGTGATCAAGCTTGAGAGAAAAAAAATTAATTCTATATTCAAAAGTTAATTATATTCATAAAGAATAATCGTTGCTCTCTTGATTTAAGACGTCACTCTCGCAATATATATCAAACTTAAAAATATATATTCCTTAAGTACTCGATCGATTGCTTATAATTATAAATTCAAATCACTTGAAATTATCTAATAAATATTTGAGTGACCCTCACATGAAATGGATAAAATGATCTAAAAATCTGGTGCATAGTATGTCCAACCTAGGTTTAAAGAATTATCCAGCCAAATTTCGTCAAATTTGGTCGATGAATTTGACAGTTATCGCGTAACAAATATCCACATAAAAAGACAGAAGGACAGATGAAATTACAAATACTCAAGTTAAAACAGAACCCCGCTTTGCTCGCTTAAATATAAAATACGTTAAAACAGCTTTCATTTCAAAGCTTATTTAAGTTTGAATTCAATTTTTTTTAATAATAAACTTTAAATGTTTTTTTATTTAGTCTTGTAAAAATTATTTGAGTAAATAAAGTTTATTATCAAACAATGAGAAATGTCTGTAAAGCCTTTTTCACCCTATCCCTTAGAATATTTCTTCAACTGGAGATTCACATTCATGCATTTTTTTAGTAATTTATTTGCTTCCTATATAAAATTTAATTTAACTCGATTTACCACTAAAGTTATGATCCAGAAAATACATTTTATGATAATACGTGTTTATTAGGAAGACTGAGATTGAAGACCATATATATGCCAATTTAATCAAAGAAAGGTAAAAGCTCAACGTCCTAGCTCAGTCGTTAGCGCGTCTGCCATATGAGTCGAGGTTCTCGGGCTAGATTTCAGGCACTGCTGAAAATTTTGACACTGCAGAAAAATGGGACCTCCCCTTTTCGTAGTGGTGAACTGACGACCACGGAACTATTTGGTGTGTTTATTCTAGAGTTATTATTCTTTAAGTTTTGTGCTGATATAAAATATAATTGTACATAAACATTGTACATACATTCCCTTTTGCCTGAATGTTAGCAGTCATTCCTTGAATGATTACACTCTGGCCCTATCTTATTAGCTACACCATAGTGGAACCATGCAAGGTAAGATTTCTATCTTGCATGGTAAATGGAGAGTACAGTAAATACCTACGGTAAAAAAAATAAAAAAACTTAGTATTAAAAATTGTTTTGTGAAAAGAACATAATTTAATTTACAAATTACTAGTAGGCTTCTTTAAGGGAGCTGCCAAGTGTAGCGCTGAAACGCGTGGAAAACATCAAAAGATACCACGTTATAATCATTTATCTCCGCGTCTTACTACCTGTTCAAGTTATAGGCATATAATTTATGTATAAGGATGAGGAAGGAGGAATTATAGAGGTAATTTACTCGAATTCACGTGTAAGGAGAGCGGGAAACCATTTAGGGGGAAAAAACCTCAGTAGACCCGACCAAGATTCAAACCCTGGTCTCCCCGGCATTAGAAGGCCATTCTTCGACCAAGATTCAAACCCTGATCTCCCCGGCATCAGCAGGTCATTCTTCGACCAAAATTCAAACCCTGATCTCCCCGGCATCAGCAGGTCATTCTTCGACCAAGATTCAAACCCTGATCTCCCCGGCATCAGCAGGACCATTCTTCGACCAAGATTCAATCCTGATCTCCCCAGAATCAGCAGATCATTTTTCGACCAAGATTCAAACCCTGATCTCCCCGGCATCAGCAGGCCATTCTTCAACCAAGATTCAAACCCTGATCTCCCCAGCATCAACAGGCCATTCTTATACGAGAATGACGCCTTAGACCATTTCGACCATTGAAGTGGATCACCCACTGTTTAATAAAGGGTTTATTTTCTCAAAGTATGGCTTACGCTATTATGGAGGTAAAAGTACATGTTACTAAAGAATGAAAAAACCTTATATTTAAGGTCGTGTTGGCATCCTTGAATGCTCAAATACTCAAATCCTTAGGAATATTCGATATGTGAGGATTCAAGAATATATTGGATTTGAAACTCGAAAAAAATAAGAACACTTTTGTTTTCTAATTATGAATCGTAGTTTGTCTAAGATGAATAGTACTGCTTATTGGTGGTTTAGTCCCAACATAATTAATTGACAAACCTAATTACCAGAGCCCAGATTATTGATTTAGCACTTAATTAATTTTATAGTAAATGGACTATAGGATTTTATTAAAACATTTAGGTGCGATGTCTGTTTTATAATATTACTAAGCCTATACCATTTTCATTTTATGTTCATCATTTTCCCCAAGAATTGTATTCGAATAATATATTCAGGATTCCGAGATAAAATTAATATTGGGATTCGGATTTGTAAAATATTGGATTCAACCCATTTTAATTTCCATTTTTTATCATTTAAAAAAAAAGGTGGGGGAGTGGGGGGGTCCAAGCTCATCATCAAAGACGTCTCACCAAATTTTGAGATCAAAGTAAATGTCTAAACCAGTGATTGACGAAATTATTTTAGGAACCTTTAAAATATTTCGTAAAATCTTGAGGAATCATCTGGCTGATATATTAGGTTCGGCTGGAGAGAACTAGCTCAAGATAGGGATTGGTGATGTACGTGTGGCAATGAACTTTCGAGTACCTATTACCAAATAGTAAGTAAGGGGTAGGTGGCCTAAATTTAAAAAAAATATATGTGTAAACCTGTAGAGTTAGTAAATAATAACTAACTCATACTTTTAATAAAATATTTCACGAGTATATATTGCTTACTTCTATTTACTCACTTCGGTCCTTCGGTACCAGGACTTGATTTGTCAATATTCTTACTAACTTCCCTTTTAACATTATCACAGGCACTTTTCTCTTAATTTAATTTGAATGCACGAGTTATCTTAGCATTATCCACATTGTTCACGAATTATGGGAAGACCAATAAAAAGCAAGCTTTTGCAAATTCTCACAGAGCTCCAGACACCAACTTGCGGAACCCTGCTTTGGAATCACTGGTCTAGACAGTCTAGTCATATTCAAACAAAGTCATGTTTTAGTAGGATTACAACAGAAAACAGAACATTGGTTTTAGGATTTTTTTGGGGGGGTTTTGGATGCTTCAGAAATGCCATTTACATAAGAAACACTACATTGTGAGACTATTTCCCTTCAAGTAGGCTGTGCCCTTAAAATGTTACATTCAAACAGCAATTCAGTGATTAAAATGTAGAGATTATAGATTTTTATGAAGGCCTCTTGAGCTTTAGTCAAAAATGTATTTTAACTAATCTTAAAAAGTAAAAGTCTTAATTCGTTTAGTTCGGTTTTTTAAACGTCAATATTAAGGTAAATTATCCTTGTTCAATGGTTTAAAATGAAAGTAAGTGAATATCTGATTTAATTTATCCTAAACTATACGTATGCCTTACTAGAACAACCGTTGCTCCCAAATTTACGATGGTCTTCATTTTAATGTGACTTAATGAACATAATTTGTAACGCGCAATTTAGTCTCAAACTGGTTGAGATCAACTATAAAGAATGCTCAAAATAAATATATACTTTAAATGTTAATTGGCCAAGTAGCGGTTACTAAAATGTTATAAATAACATTTCACCCCATTAAAGATGTTCGTTTTCTACCCTAGCGTTGAGCTCACTTCAGCTTTTTATGGCAATAAATTTATATTCAAGTGTTGATAAAAAAAAAGCGTATATGACGTTAAAGGTTATAATAACCTTTTCTATTATATGTAAGTCTTATGGGGTAACAGTTCAATAAAGAATGGATTTAATAATAAAACGAGCACTTACTTAAGGAATTACTTTTATTATTTAATTTCCTTTTAAGACTATTTTAATAACCATGATACATCACGTATGGAAAGACAACTAAAGTATTGCTGTATTAGTGTGTAAAAATGTTCTACCTGTTTCAGGTAAATATTGCACACTGCTATAAAATAACCCAATGTAATGTTCTTCAAACCCAGACGAAATGGAAAACCGTAATAGAAAAAAAAAACACTACACGATAAGATTTCAGTATTTCATGAACAATACAGTAAGCATAAAAAAATGTTGGATATATAGTGAAAAGAAAACGTTAGGACATCTCTTTAATTTTTCTTCTTTTGTTGGAATATTCATGAAGACTACCCAAGGACAGAGCCATTACTTTCTTCACACATGTGAAGTGACATAATGGATGATTGTCGACATGTAATAAAACTTTATTCGTTTGTTTGCAACCTAGTCTAAGGTAACACACTTGGTAACAATCAAACGAGTGTGTGGGAAGTTCTCGACCTGCTGGGTACTTATTAAAACCAAGATCATATTAAGAATGTTTTAGTATTTCCATGAAATTAAAATAACAGCTCGCTATTTTAATTTTGTAGTTGTAAATATTAAGGAGTGTCACATACTTGAAGAGAATTAATCTCACACCGTGGTGTTTATTATGGTAATGGGCATTTCTGAAGTTTAAAAACCGCTAAAATCATCAAATCTTAGTCTTAAAACTTTTTTTGTTACGAGCAAATGACTTTATTAAGTTAAAACAAATTCTAGTTCTATGTTTCAAATCATTTACTTTTATTTCAGAACTGTGATGTTTCGCGTAAAAAGTTTTTAAAAATGAGTTACTTTCAACTTTTTACCATTTTTTTAAGATATTGAAATCAAAACATAAGGTATTTGATCCAAAAGAGACGTGTTGATACCATTTGCCTCAATTTCGGCATAGACCATTTAAAAAAATAACAAGCAACTGTTTTAGTTATGTCGGATTTTCAAACCTCCACAAACACATTAATGCACTTCGGTAGACAGCACTTTTAAGTATTTTAAAACTATATATATGTTTCATATGAATTGTAGTTACTACAAATGTATAAAAGCAAACCCAACTATGCTTTGTTCTATTTTATAAAAATAAAAATATTATAGGTAACCATAACAATATTATTTTTTATTTATCGTGAGATAATAAAGCTGGAACCCTTATAAATGATCTAACACATATATACACAGTATTCAGACCTCATTAAACTTGAAAAGGTAAAACCAGCAGATGTATATGTACCTTAAGAGTTAAGTGTATCAATAAGGTCAATACTTCTAAAAGGGGGGAAGCAATAAATTCCCAATATTTACGGTTTGGTTGAGTGGGCCATGAGGGGCAGATCAGGATTCACTTGGCTGACTTCAACATATATCCTCACTTCTTCTTCCTCGTATTGTACAATACAGGCTATGGAACAATGTTGGTCCAACAAGAAAATAAATTCCGTGGCAAACATTTTTAAAAAGGCTAAGGAGAAATAGAACAGTGTTGTAGCTTAGCCATGTGGTAGAGGGGAAGAATTATTGGCAAACGTCGAACTAAACGGCCGTTTATTGTTAACACCTTTCATGCGTAGCAAACATAATATTAGGTCTATTATTATTATTATCATCTCTTCTCAGCAACTGTAGTGCATATAACCCCTACTTTTTTTTTTATCTAAAGACGTATTTTCTTTGTTCGTATCTCTCCAATGTTTAGCATTTCACTCTCCCCCCCAGCCCCTCCCCCATTTATATTAAATTCCTTCCTTCAACACGGATAGATGTACAGTACAAGTGGATTGAACGTCCAGATCGTCTAGTTTGGTTTATCGTTGAGGAAGAGGTCTGGAATTAAATCCTAGTTTTTTTTCTAAATGGTTTGACACTCTTCTACCATGAAAAATCATGTACCATATATTAAAATAGTTAAATCTATTTCCCCTAAATCTCGCCTTACTCATGACTACCGTAATGTTATGATTTAATCTGCATATGCCGGATGGATGGATTGTAATACGTGGTGGGAAAAACCACATATCTACCTTTCGGTACTTTAAATATAGGCTACAATAATTAACACATTATAGGGTTTTGAAAACAATTTTAATTGTTTAATAAGAAACGTTTAATATTTATAAATAAAATTCAATTTTAGTGACATTAGGTTGTACAATTTGTATTAAATTAATATGAAAGATATAAGTGTGTAATATAATATATATGCACAATATTTGATTGATATTTGAAAGAAATTGGTAATATTAATTACAATTTATGATACTTTATGGTTATGAATGCCTTGAAATTATAACAAAC
This sequence comes from Timema bartmani, assembly GCA_902151455.1. Lineage (NCBI taxonomy): Eukaryota > Metazoa > Arthropoda > Insecta > Phasmatodea > Timematidae > Timema > Timema bartmani. The sequence goes on from CABFWB010000529.1 coordinate 22,114, forward strand.
ATCTAAAAATTCAGTACATATTAAAATTGTAGACATTTGAGTCAAAGTTATACTTAGAACTATGTTTTTTTTAAACAAAGGATGATGTGATAATGCATATTTCGTATTTCTGTATTATTTTGAGAATCGACAGAACAAGCTATTAAATTTGAAAAAATATTAAAATTTGATTTCTTTCTTATCTGTATTTCCCTGTTACTTGGTTACTGCTGCAATGTTACTTATACGACATGTTTCGATGTTACGACGGCATCATCCTCAGGTCTGATGAAGAAGATCACCCAACATGGTATACTCAATTACATAGTTTTAATATCTGGTAAATATGTTATTTCATAATTATTATTTTTCGATATCATAATTTATTAACCTTCACCAATTTTGCACGTTTTACCACATTGGCTAACGCATTGTGTTTTAATCATGATTTCATTTTGTGTGTTTCTTATATTTTCATCAGACCTGAGGATGATGCCGTCGTAGCATCGAAACATGTCGTATAAATAAAGTTGCAGTATTTGCTGCAGTAACAAGGAACATGGAAATACAGATAAGAAAGAAATTCAATTTTTATATTTTTTCAAATTTAATAACTTGTTCTGTTGATTCTCAAAATAATACAGAAATACGAAATATGCATGATCACATCATCCTTTGTTCTAAGTATAACTTTGACTCAAATGTCTACAATTTTAATATGTACTGAATTTTTAGATGTTTTTATAATTTCAAGACACTCATAACTATAAAGTATCATAACTTGTCATTAATATTACCAATTTACTTCAAATATCAATCAAATATTGTGTATATATATTATATTATACTACACATTTATGTCTTTCATGTTAATTTAATACAACTTTTACAACCTAATTTCACTAAAAATTGAATCTTATTTATAAACATTATAGGTTGATTAGAGATTAAATTATTTTCTACAGTTGCATTTTATTCTTCATTGAGTTTTACATAATTATTATATTAACGGCCCAAAGTGTTTTTAATTTCACCAAAATATAATTTCTATTAAAAGGACTTTTCTTAACATTGAGCAAACGTTTTGTTCGTCAGCAAAAGTTTTAATAAAGTTCGGCTTAAGTTAACTTCATTAATTAGGTATTGTGTGCATCTGACACAAAGGTTATGTATCCAAATTTTCAATCTTTAGTAATAATCTACTAAAAATATGCTTCTAATCGTTGTCAGACTAGTAAATCTATTTAAGGTAGGGCTAAGCCAAATGTTTGTAGATAAAGTTACAGCTTTTACATTCAATAAATGTAAAACTTAACGCGAGATGGAAGGATACGCTAGTACAGGTAAATATTTTTAAAATTTTTTAAAGATATATATTTTAACAGTTTTATAAACAGTTCTTGAATAGCTGTTATGGGCATTGCAAAATGTGAGATGGATTTTTTCTATCTTCAATTATATAGTCATGTGTAAATGCCAATGTGCTCATGACAAATATTCAAGAACCGTTCTAATGAATATGTGTAGAAAATTAAACAGTACGTATCTATTTAAGCAATATTGTATTTGTTTTGGCCAAAACAATTTTTGATATAAAAAGTGTATAATTGGTTATCATAACTGGTGCTACCCTCCATGCCAATTTAAGTTTGGCTTTCAATTTATTATACTTTTCGTAAAAGCTAATGTTAAAATATATTGTGAAGTATTTTTGTCTGATTTACAAAAGAACATTTTATAAGTAACGGTGAAAAAATAAAAACATTTATCTGAACTTGGAATACTATAAAACAATATGTTGTTTTAACTTATTTTATCTTTATTAGAAGCCCAGATCCATCTTTGGTAAGGGCAAGAGCAAGTTGTTACTTTCATTGATCTGCTTCAGTCTCACTTATGGCTCTGAAAAATATGAAAATGGCATTAGTATGAACGATACTAGTAATAACATTCAATATTCAGACAGTGCCTGTGATGAACGGGGTAAATGGAGGGTCATTTGATCTATGCCTTTCGGTGGGCTTGGCAGACCAACGTGCAATAGTACCTTTTGGCTCAGTGAGGAAAGCTACGGGAAACGACCTCATTCCTCATTTCCCTAGTACGCCTCTTCAGTGCTGTCTAGGTTTTACAGCTGACGATGGAACTGTTGAGGATCCAACCAACCTTCAAGATGAGTAATATACACACATTTTTATTAGCATGTTGTTTGTTCTGTGTGTACTTATTTATATATAACTATTCATCACATGTGTATTATGCAATATAAATGATAATAAAAGCACAATTTACTCATAAAATTATTTTTAAAAAACACTACTTTTAGCTTTGGCATGGAGAAATATATTTCAAATTATTATATTTTCATCATTAGCATAGCCATTCAATTTTTTGAGACGTTTATTCCAGTTTATTTTGTTGATAATCATGACAGACAGACTCAAAAAGTATTATTACCAACTTAATTTCACAGCAAAACATTTTTGTTTTAGCTTGATTTTGAGACCAATAAATTAAGTTCAGTAGACGCTTAAAAGCTCGCTTGGTTACTTTATGGGATTGGGCACTCAAAAGTTCATGGCCGAACTTACAAAAGTATGCCACTTATCCTTATTTTGAATTAATTTTATCCAATCCAACTCATTACAGCCTATCTCTTTCAGGTACATTCTAATGCTATCCTCTCATCTGCATTTAGGTCTTCCCAATAGGTTTACCAGTCATTGGGTTTCCAGTCGGTACCATGAACAAGGTTCTAGAATCTCCCATTTGCGCTGCATGTCCTGCCCACCGTAATCTACGAGATTTGGTTATCCTAACACTGTCTTGTATTTATTACATGGTATTTACCTCATCATTATCCGTTTTTGGATCAAATATCTACCTAAGCACCCTGTTTTCTAACATCCTAAATTTGTTTTCGTCATGTAGGGTAAGATACCACGTTTCACACCCATAGAGAACAACCGGTACAGTTACTGTTTTGTATATTGAGTTTTACATTTCTGGACAGCAGGTGAGATGTCAACTTATTGATCAAGTAATTAAATCAATTTCCCGACTGTATAATTTTCCTAATTTCCAATCTAATATCGTTATTGTTGGTTAAAATTGTCCTTAAATATTTAAACTCATCAACCCTGTAAAATGATATGTTGGTCGCGGTACTATCTAAATTATGGTCCCCAGTCTGTGTTCTTTGTGTGATTATATACTTATTCTTTTTAGCATTCACTTATAACCTATATATGTATTTACTAGTCTCCAATAAAATGTCTGAATTTCTTGCAAGAGCTAAATCAACTGCATGTTCTAAAACTGCACTGTACCGTTTAATGTCAACCCTTCCCTAATCTCTTGCATTACCCTAATAGCATACTCTAGATTAAAAAAGTAGTCGGGAAAGTGCATCTCCTTGTTCCAAACCATTATGTATTGTACGTATTTCGAAAGTATCCGATAAGTGACATCCAACCCGTACTCTGCCACGCGTATCGGTCAAACATACCTCAATTAGCCTGACAAGATTTTTTTTGTATCCGGAACTTGACTAAAATTTCATATAATATATTTCATTTAATTGAATCAAAGACCTTTTTTAATACCCGCATAATAATTGATGAACCGTAATGTATATTCGCACTCCTTTTTTCTAATATTGGCCGGATGGTAAAAATATGATCCGTTGTTGATCTATTTAATCGAAATCCACACTGATGAGTGATGATCCCATATTATTTTTTCTGCATATGGCGTCAATCTCATCAAAATTATGTTGAAAAAAATGTTTAAAACATGTTCGTACAGCGACACAAACTTCAATATATGAATTTATTTAACATTTATTAAATCTGTCAATATTTATTAAAATAGTTTCACACTCCACAAAAGTTATTTTGTTATTTAAAAGTTTAGTTAATTAATTTATTTTAAATACAAACTAAAACGAGCGATATCTAAATATTTTCCAAGGAACGTTTAAAATAAAGTTATTCAGTTAAACCTCCTACATCTCCTAAATTGTTACCAAACACGAGCACACATCACTTCAAATTTTCACTTATTTCCATATCCAATTAGTTTCGGAGTAAAAAAAAAAAAAGGAAGGTAAAGTTACCATCGTGTCGGGTAATGCCAAAAACAGCTCTTCCCGGAAGGTTCTGACGTTTTTCAGACAAAAGCTCTTTACGGTGATGAAAGTAAATCTCATTTGCATACATCTGGGTGAGACGTTGTTCGAGCTTACACACACACACACGCGCACACACACACACACACACACACACACACACACACTAGATATGTGACATATGAACTAAGGCTTGACTTCAGCAGTAAATAGTATTCTACCATTTCGTCACGCCAGCCTAATTTGGAGGAGTTTGTTACAGTTAGCATTAGCAGTTCCTGGAAATTACTTTCACTAAAACATTGGGAAATAAAGACTATATCCTGTTCAGTATCCACTCATTTGTATTAGTGGTCACGTGGACTATGGCATAAACCTTATTTTTCTCTCTTTTTGGTTACGAAGAGATAAGGGTTAGAAAACTGTTCGGGGGTATTAAGGGTACTTTTTCCATAATAATTTTTATTTTTTCTCCATGAAAATGGGGGTATTTTCACTTCAAATTATATTTTCCTCATCCTACCTCATATGTATAAATATGAGGATATCCCTGAAGGGTATTAAGACAGAGTGCTGTAAAAAAAATTGCATTCGATTGTTTAAGGTAGGCCTTTGTGTGAAACGAGTTATTTAGCTGTTTAAAGTTCACGGACGCATATGAGAAAAATAACATTTGGCTCTACTTTCTTATATTATTGAGTACGGTATGCAATAAATTTAATATTAATTATTTTGTTGTTCATAATATTAGCTTTTTTTAGTAAACAGATTATTATATCAACTGGTATGTTTTAACACCACCGTTATTAATGACTTAACCTGACATCTATGCATATACACATTTTAAATCAAATCAAAATAGTTTTATATAAATAATTATTTAGTTGCACCTACAGAGATAGGCCTACAGTATAGTTTTGTAAGATGTAGATTACTCCTCTCATAGATATACTAAATTCCTAATTTGAATTAAGTATAATATAAGAGTCCTTTAAATACCCTCAAAAATAGGTCTAATAATAGCTACGTACATCCACAACTTGATTCCATAGAGTTTATATAAGGTCAAGATAGTGAATTTGTGGTTATTTTTACAGACCATTTCATAAAACCTTACAAACAATTTTGGACGCATAGTAGTTATTTATTTTTATAAAATTGAAAGTGTTTGATGGATGGAAACAACATAGTTTAGGATCTTGTTTGACTTCTGGAGTATCTATGTATGCTGTATGTATGTGTGTACGATTCCACTTTAAATTCCTTAGACCTAAAGTATCATCGTCAATTGAACCATGCGACAAACATTCTCCCTTTCAATTAAATCCAAATTCTTAGAACAATCACATTAACTAATTCATTAAAATCAATCAACCTTCTCAGTCTCTATGCTACAGTCCCACTTTCATAAGAAGGGCTCGAATACTAGAGAAGTTATTAGAAATACTTTGACCTATTCATACGTCAAACCATGTTTTTTCAATTGTCACTTTATTTATATATTACGGGTAATGTGCGAAATCTGGATAGTGTCGAGATTAGCCAATAGATGTTAACAATCAACATTATCCAAGTTCAGGGGATAAAGTCAGAAATAGAAACTAATCTATCTCATTTTTGACACTATCCGGATAATATCAACATTAGCCAACAAGACTTGGCTAATGTTGAGTACTATTTGTAAAACCAAGCAAGTGTGAATACAGATCATATTTTGGAAGGTCATTTTAATCTCTAAAATTGAATCATACAATGCACTAACATTCAAAATGACTCATATTCATTCTTTCTTTTCCACTAACCTAAACTAAACAAACATTCAAAATGCCTAATTTGATTCTTCCTTTACCACTAACCAAACCTAAACAAACAAACATTTGAAATGGCCAATTTAATTCTTCCTTTTCTACTAACCTAAACTAAACAAACAAACATTCGAAATGCCTCATTTTGATTCTTCCTTTTCCACTAACCTAAACTAAACAAACAAACATTCGAAATGCCTCATTTTGATTCTTCCTTTTCCACTAATCTAAACTAAACAAACAAACATTCGGATGCCTTATTTGATTCTTCCTTTACAACTAAGCCTAAACTAAACAAACAAACATTCAAAATGCCTCGTTTTGATTCTTTCTTTTCCATTAATCTAAACTAAACAAACCTAGCCTAAAATCACCTAATATAGCCTAGCCTAACCTAACTAACCTAACCTAACCTCAACTTGAAAATTTTGACATTATTCACATGAAGGTGAATAATCTCAATATTAACGGTAAAACTTCGAAAAACATTATTTAATCACCTCTCATTTAACATTATCCATGTATTTTGGATAATTTCAACTTTTATCTGGATAATATCGACTTTATCCAAGTTTGAACTTTACCCGTAGTATATACATATTATCAATGCATATACAATAACACAAATAATAACGTTGTATATCAAACCACCAATAAAATATGATTATATTTTCAAAAAGGCTCTTGCTATGAAAATTTGATTGCACAACTCTTGTCGCGCACAGCATTAAGCGTCGTATAATAATAAATTTGCACTTAAAGCGTGCAGTTGATTGATATATATATATATATATATAACTATTTTAATAACCGTCTCTCAATTAGCGTTATTAATATAGGCATATAATATGAATCCCTTTAATGTGGTAGGAATGAGGAAATGCATGACTGAAAGAAAATGGAATGAGAGTGAATTTTTTTTTTTTAGTAAAAGCCAATGTCAGGGGTATTGAAATCCAGAACTACCCATCACCAGCAAACCAGAGTATATGAGGTTCAGATGATGGTTTAATCTTTGATTAGTTGATGATTTGTTCCCTTTCAAACTCGTCAATACCCAACGCATGAACAAGGTGAAACATCATTGGAAACATCATGTGAGTTTGAAAATCGTACCTATACCCTAATTTTGGTTGGGAGAACAGTTTATAGAATTCAAACATATTTATTTGCAGCCAACATTGATAACATTTTACTATATTATTTGGGTTATTTTTTTTATAGGTATTGTTAATATCTATCAACTGTGACAACTGAAGATAACATCACTTGATGTGTGAATATACTAAATATATTTTAATAACTGTAGTAACATTCTTCCAGCCCCGTGATTTAGTGGCCATTGCACCTGACTACGAGCCTAGGGGTCCCGGGTTTGATTCCCGGTTGGTACCTTGCTTAATTTTCCTCTAAGAGGAACTATCCCAATGGTCACCAGAGATTGGTTAATTGGGCTTAAGTTAGGTTAAGACTCACACCAGCTAACTATCATCACATCATCTCAATGACGGGTACGACGTTTAGACAACCTCCTATGGTGTACCCTGGACAACGTTCTATGCCACCAGAGAGGCTAAAAGTCTACACATATGGCGATGTCATGTAGTCTCCCGGTCACATACGCCATA
>CABFWB010000529.1:35649-96306 GCA_902151455.1 Timema bartmani
ATATATATATATATATATATATATGTATATATATATATAGACGATCTTGTACTTATAAAGATTACAGTTCCATTTTTCATAGAAATAACTAAAAAAAACTGACATTTTTACGTACATAATTGATAACACCTTCTATATCTGCAGATCACACGACTTGATGTATAAAACAATGCATGAAAGATTTAGTAACTTTTCTAACTGGCCCTTCCTATCAAAATTTTACTTCCTTTCAGAGCTTAGGTGATGCCCGTATCGGTGGGTAAGCGGTCTTGAACGTCAAGCACATTTTATTTAGTAATGGGGAGATCTGGAGTTCGTATTCCATTTGGATTGATTGAGCTTGTATATTCTTAAATATTCTCCCACACTACCTTAAAAAAAATGTATGTGCATTTTCTTCAAACTCTAACCCTTTCATCCTTGCTTCATTAGAGTATGCTAATTATATAAGGGTAGTTTAGACCGTGTGATGCACGGGAGGGAGAGTAACAGCATCCAAGTGTCTCGTGAAATTGAAAATGAATTATTTTATATGGTAGATTGTCTGCTTACAAAACTAAGGGTACCTGGTTCCATTCTCAGCAGGGTAGATAAATTTGTAATGAGTATAGTGATGTTTCCACTTCCAAAAAGTGAGCTTAGCTCTTCTTTTGGGATAGAAATCAAATTCGGCAAATCTAAAATTTGCGCTTCAGATACAACTGTCAAGAGGACTGAGATTGTAAGAGTTATTAAGAGAAAAAAAAAGCTTATTTAAGTATATTTTCTTGCCACAAGATTTTATCAGCACGAATTACATTTTAATCTTACTTAGAATCCGATTTTAAACCCTACAGAAAAAAAAATTATCTTCTTGGTAAGTATAAAAAATATTCAAATATATTATCTATTCGTCCCACTACCTTTAATCAAATGCTGGTCATCTGGATGTTAAGTTGACCTCACACTCCCCTCAAAGCTATAATATTTTGAAATAAATTCAAATAGCCAAGGGCCTCAAAATTTTATATCTATTAATACATAATTACTCTACGATCCCATAACAAATCCAAATTGGTTTCGACTGTTAAACTAGAGCAACTCTGAGTTATTTGGATCAATTACTTTTGATTTTATACAAACGTAGCTCTCTTATATAGAATAATAATAATCCATAATTCACCATGGATTTTGCTTAAATGTTGTTTATTGTACCAACACAAGACTAATAATTATAATATTAATAATATTGTCCCGTAATAAAAATAAAGTTTGCGAGTCAAAGTTAAGTAAAACAAGGCTAAATATTATCTTCGACAATCCCTTTTGACAAATCTGTAAACTAACAAAAATAAATCAGTTTGTTAATCATTCCAAGAAAATATATAAACCTACTTTCTTACCAAGAACCTCTTGTTAGGTAATCTAAATAACGTTTTTATATTCGTGATCCAAAACAAGCTTATAGCGAAAATTCAATAATTATCAGGCGCCACTTGGAAATGAACCCAGAACCCTAGAGTAGTCAGCTGAGGGGTCATGATAATTTCCTTTAAAGCGGCCGTCTAGGTCATCGAGAAAGTATCAATCACTGGCAGACCACACGACTTAAAATGCAATGGTCTGTTTCATTTTCTCTTACTCTTCTCTATTTTATCCAAGCAAATACTCCCGTTCACTCCTCACCTACAACCACCTTTTGCCATATGATTAATAAAAAGGGGAAATGAAACTACGAAATATCTTATCTCAAATTAAAGAGGAAAGTTCGCAGCTAGTTTCCAGATATCTTAAAAATTTATGTTGTGAGCCTAGCAAAAAATAACTGTATTTGTTAGAAGAAGGCTAAATCTAGAGCCTTTTTCATCAAGCCTAGTCTCATAGCTCCACAAATATGATTAAAAGTCGTTGAAAATAAGCTATTGTCACATTTTCACACATTATTTTCTACCAATAAAAACTAAAACTATGGGATTTTGAGGGGAAAAGAGCCCTTTTGGAATCTTTCGACTTTACCTTGGCGTGAAACATATTTTGAAATAACGCATCGTAGAATTAAATATTGCGTTAGAGCTGAACGTCTGCAGAAAAATTCCTCGCCTACCAAGGTAGCCCCCTTAACTGACATTAGCTTACTTCCTTAATTAGGACTATTAACCATATTACTGTAAATCATCGCTTTTGTAAATTGAAGAGAGGTTATAAATGCCATTCTTTCATCGGCTTCATTGCCTCTTTGAGAGAGAATAGTGGGTGGGTGAGGGGCGGGTAGGGAGGGGGGTAATTAAGAAGAAACCCTAGCACAGCAATTTAGATCTGGCCCGGGGCTAGGAACTGGGTCGGTTTGGTCCTATCTTAACCTATTCCCTGTTGGAACAGGCGCACTGCCAAGTAATACGAAACGACTGGGAAATGATTCGGGGAAGTCTCCAAACTGGACCATTACTTATAGAGGTATGACTATACTTTATTTACATCAGTCGTTTCCGTTCCTTTTAATTGATTACAACACGACTTTTGAAATAGTCACAATCTAAGAAGTACTCTGTGATGTTATTTAATATGCTCACCAGCTTATACATATTATAACTTATTAAAAAATAACTAGATATCATAGAAGCTTTTCAAGAGTCTCTTGGCAGATAACTGTTAATAATTTTGGGGAATTTGGTTTTATTAGTATACCTGTTTATGTCAATAGTCACTAACATTGTTTTTGTTTTTACCATAGACAAGGATGTTTTATGAAATATTTTTTAATCACTTACCTGGTTCTAGAGTATTAATCTGTCGCAAGAATTTTTTGAAAGTAATTGACGCATTGATTATTTTTGAAGTGAATCGATTTTGGTTTCTCATCCCGTTTGGTGGCACCTATTTTTGCGAGTATCAATTTTCGTGGTTGTTCAATGAATATAAATCGATTATTTTCCATGATAGCTTTGCAACGTTATCTCGTCTTTACTAACTACCAGCTGAGATCTTGCACGCCGTCTTTTAGTGGCACTTATTTAAATTTAAATCTTAATATATGTTACCTGTAAATATTGTAATGTTTCTTGGAGGATATTTCATCTTCCTGTGTTTTAATTCTTGGTTGTCCATTGTCGTTACTTTGATAATTACATTGTTATGCGTTGGGAGTTCGATAAAGATGTTTGTTTTTATGTTTGAATAGAACATTTTTAATTTGTTAGTTTAGAGTAATTTTAAAATAAATTTGATTCTTTGTTTTTTTCCTTAGAAAAATGGCAAGGAAATTATCCTACGCCAAGTATTTTAAAACCCTGAATTTTAAGGTGAAATCTTGTTTAGACGAAATATTTTGTTTTTAAAAGGAGGCCAAGTCCTCACGTGACAGTTTAATATACTATTTGTTGAAATATTTACTATATAAAGTTCAGAATTATTTGTAAACGTATCAGAACCAAATATGTTCACTTTGAGAGCTGAAAGTTTTAATATTGGTGAGACCTGAACGTTTTATCATCTACTAGTAAAATTTTGTCATTTGAAGACATAAATGTTGTCCTAGGATATTAAAGGAGATATCCTAGGACAAAAACAGAAGATATTTTATTCTAATAAAATATAAAAATTGTATTGCTACTAAAGAAATAAAACTGTCAACAATAACAATAGATCATAGTGAATGCATCTCCTTATGAGAACAATCTTTTATGTTGAATTTCTTTTATTACTTGGAGACTTAAGGTAAAACTTTTTTTTTATTAATTCAAACGTTTTAATTTTACTGTACCGTATTAAATTTAAATTGGTAAATGTTAATATTTAATTATATTCATCTACGGTTTTATTTTTCTAAACACAAGTTTAGATTATATATTAGGAAGGCATGCAATAGGTATGGTTGGTGATAACATTTATTTTTATAAAACTAAAATAATTATAAGCAATCTTAAAATTGATTTGTGCCATTATTCGTCGAGTGTTGTACCTTATCATTTATTGGCCATGTCGTTTGTGTGGTCTGTAATAGCTATTGGTGTCTCAATGAAGTAAGTATTGATTCTCACTTCAAGAGAGAGCTGCTCGAGTCCTTGGTATCGTGTTTAATCTACGTATTCATTAATAACTGAAGGTGAAGGCCAGAGGTCTAGGAAAAAAGAGATTCTTGTTAGATCGCTCGCTGAGTGTTTGGCGGATGAAATCTATATATTCTTTTCTGTCAATATTTTATGTGTCAGTGGCGCCCACAACATATATGTATATGTATATATATACTAAAATTAAAAGTTAAGTGAAAGGATAGATATTTGGCGATCAAAAAGATAAACATTTAAAAAATAGAATAGTAAACTTTTTACTATCACATACACATTTTAAATATTAGTTCCACAACTGACATCTTGAAAGTTCTGTAAACTACCTATTAATTATAACTAGTATTATTATTGCCTCATCTTACTACCTGTTAAGTTAAACGCAAACAATATTAATTACTCTAATGGGGTAGTGATGAGGAAGGAAGCAAGTTAGAGGTAATCTACCCGCACTTGCTTGGAAGGAGAGTGAGAAAACCTCTAGGGAAAACCACCTTCAGTAGACCCAACCGGGATTTTAACTTCGATCTCGTCATCAGCAGACCGGTCTGACACGAGAGTGACGCCTTAGCCCGTTCAGCCACTTAAGGAGTTACCTGACTATTAATATACTATCCATTTACATCTTATCAATCTCTCTATCTTTCTAAAAAAATAATATGTATTTATATTTAAATATTCCCAACAAAAACAGACTATGAGAAAGTATGCAAGATTTTTATAGTTTCATTTATTTTTGTTTTAAAATTAAGTCATATATATACATTTAATAGAGAGAGATACATAGATAGTTGGATACATTTTGTATAAATATACATAGAGAGTGAGAGAAAGAAAATTGATACATAAATAGATGGATGTTCGTATATAGCAGTATAGTTGAAATACTAGGCTGTGAATATTCTTAGATCTTGGAGTGCGTCTATATTAAATATTGTAATTAATTTGAACCTCTGTAGGCAAAATATAATATTTTTTCTCTTTATCTCTTTCTTTATTTTTATATACCTATATATACATATATATATATATGCTGTCCAAAAATAAAGAGAGTTGGAGGAAATGATGGACCAGCTGGTGGAGATAGGGAAAAGATATGGCATTGAAATCAACATAGAAAAGTAAAAAGTAATAGTGATTTTAAAAAATGTAGAGCCGCTGAAAATCAAAATTGGAAACCAGGAGTTAGAAAACATAGAGCAGTTCAAGTACCTGGGAATTCTGCTTACAAAGAAAATTAGATAGATGATGGCCATGGCCAAGAAAGCTTTCAACAAGATACTGTGACCAGTAAGTTGAGCTTGTAACTGAGGAAGAAACTGATGAAATACTACATTTGGAGCATCGCGCTGAATGAAGAAGAAAATTTGACTCTTAGGAAGATGTAAAAAAAAAAAAATACTTGGAGAGCTTTGAAATGTGGTGCTGGAGAATATTTGAGAAGATCAGGTGGACAGACAGGGTTACAAATAAAGAAGTCCTAAGAAGAGTAGGTGAAATGAGAACAATTTTGGATATGATTCTCCTTTACAAAGTAAACTGGATCGGACACATCCTTAGGAGTAACTGTCTTTTGAATGATGTCATAGAAGAAGAGGTTGAGGGAAGGAGGGGCTTAGGAAGGAGGAGGATTAAAATATTAGATGACTTGGAGGAAAGAAAAAATATCCTGGGAGCTAAAGGAGGCAGAGTACAGGGTGCATTGGCGGTCTAATTTCACTGACAAAAGGAATGAACCTGTTCTAATACAAAACAACTAATAATAATATAATAAAATTAAGATTGAAATTTCAAGTTGTAAATATTATTTTAATTTTGTCTATGTTACATAGTAATTCATTTAAACTAACGTAAGCTAGAGAGAATTTATTTTTGTATTTCAATCATTTCTCAGAAGAAAAAAAATATATATTTGAAAGACCCGCATGCAAAATAGATTAATTTATATTTTATTCCCTTATTAACTAACATTATTTCTAATCAGGAAGCTAGTGGACTATATCGTTCTTTTGAGAGTTTTACTTTATCATATAGAGAAAGTGACATATTCGTTAACTTATTCGACCAAGAGGTTAATTTCGAGTGGAGTTTGACTTTGTGTGTAACCTTTAACTCAAATAGAGGCTTTTACTAGTATGTATGTCCATCTAGATGTATGTTTATACCCGTGGATACAACCTAAATGGTTTAGTGGAATTTGTTCAATATATAGATATATAAGAGAAAATCATTTTTTTAAATAATATAAATTTAAAAACACATATAGCCTGTTAGTAGTAGTTTCTTGGGACAAAAGGAATTCAGAATTCAGACAAGATGGAATTAACTTACTAAAATAGATATCTAACTCAACTTAAAAATCTCTCGTTGTATCAATTTTATTTACCTCACTATTTTTTTTGGCTACATTCACATAAATTTAATGAACTATCATTGCCAAAACTTAATCAGTAGATATTATACTTATATGCTAAATATTATAAATACTGATTTCTAAAACAATTTGGTATTTCGATGTATAATACTTTTTATGTTTATGATTGTACAATTGTTTATTTTTATTAGTAAAAAAAATCATAAAGTCAGCCTGAAAGCAAGCTATACCGAAAGAGCAGCTGCCGTCTGTTGGTGAAGATAGTGCCAAATTTTCTGATAGAGAGTGTCAGCACAATAAGCCCTCTGGCCACTAATCTCAGTTTTCTAGACTGGACCCACTACTTATTTATTCTATTATCTTTTTATTTGTTCTCACAAGTTTTTTTTACCCCGTACCAGACCCACTGCTTTACAGAAAAATCTGGAAGCCGTAGATCAAACCCGGGGTGTTTTAAATTTGTAGTCAGGAACTCAGACCACCAGATCATAGAAGTGGTCTTTATTGTTCTAATATAATGTAATAATTTATTCCTCGCCATTTTATGAATCGAAGACCTCACAACATTAATAGTGATCTTGTTTCACCATGCTATATTTTAATTATTTAACAGCGTGCTTTTACTAACAATTTATTTTATTAACAAGCTCTAGGGGTCTGCATATTTTTCTAAATAAAATTTGTTTTAGTTTTAACAACTGATTTTCTATTATACTTATAATTATCGCTTCTCACTAAAACTTTTCTAAACATGATTTTCAAAACTCTTGAAAAATGATATCTTATTAAATGGTCATTTACCTATTGAAAAAAGAGTGATTTTATTTCTGGCCCTTACCAGCGTCAGGGGTCGAATTGTCTACTCTCGCAATTGTCTGGACTACCGATGACAGGGAAATCGGTGTTCGAATAATTGTAGGGTGTAGGGCCTACTGAGGGTGGTTGTTCCTACATGCTTTCAATATTTACATTCACGCATATGTGGATATCCTTCCTCATCCCTAACACATTATCGTAGTTATTAATTATGAGGGTCACCCGAATGGGTAGTAAGATTCGTTGTTAAAAATAATATTATTCCAAAATTAATTATATGGTTGTTCACTTACAAGTGATTTAAAAAAAATTCAATTTAAAAAAATAGCTACAACTATTTTGTTTCATATTAATATAAAGGAAGTGTTTTAAAAGGTAAATAACAGTGTATAATACTATTTTGCAGAACAATTGATTCAAGTGCAGTTAAGTGGTTATTTATTTTTGAATACATGAAACTTTTCTAAAATATTCTGAAAATTGAAAAATGACACCTGGACACGGGAATCGAACCCGTGTCCAGGTGTCATTTTTCAATTTTCAGAATATGATATCTAGTGGAGTAATTCCCTACTAATAAGCATAAATAATAGCTCTGGCTATTAATTCTTAATTTTCTAAAATAGTTCAAATTATTTCTTTCAAAATTGATATGGGGGTGGTGATTTTAAATTATAAATAATACTGTATAAGCCTGCTTGTTTTTCGGATAGATACTAATTTATGGGTAGTTTACAAATACTCTCTTTTTTTTTTAGTTTGAAAATTTTCTATAGTGGTTCATATGATTTTGTTCTAATTGACTATCTAGGAAGAGATTAACATTATAAATAAAACCGAATACTTATTTTTTGGAGATAAATCCATGTTAGGGTAGTTAACTTTGACTTGATAATTTGTTTAGATTTGAAATTGTTCGAAAATGACTATAATGGATTTATTTATAATAGTTATCTTATGAATACTTGAAATGTTAATCAAAGCTGAATACTCTACTTGTTTTTTTTGGATAAAACTACATTTAAGATTGATTTTCTAAAGCGAATATTTGAAAATTTGAATATTCTTCAAATTGATTCTAACAGTTTTGCTTAAAATTGATACTTAAAAAGGTAACAAAGGTAACAAATTAAGATGTTTGTTTTTCAGAGGGAAACTCTTTCAAAGTCAGTTATTTGATAGCTGATTCATATTTTTAATTTTTTTTTTAATTTACAGACTATACGATAAAGTATATAAGATTTAAAAATAAATTCTGATCCTTTTTTCCAGACTCTTAATAAGAACAAACACGTATTATTTTTTTGATTTTAAAGCCAAATAAGAATGTTTCAAAATCTGTTTATTTACTTTACTTAATACCCTAAGATTTAATTAATTAAGGGATAAGCTTAACTAATTTCAAGGACAAATTCAAGTAAACAAATTTCATATAATGTGTGTTCCTTTTTGTTAAAGAAAATAACCTTAATTTCACATTGAAATAGTTTAAGCCTCACAGGGAATGGAAGCCACAACCTTCAGCTCGCTAGAAACCCGCACTCCTGCCATAGTCAAGTTTTCAGAATTGAGGGTAATAAAGAGGCTACGATCACGTTATTGATAATGAGATGGAATAAAACCATCCCCAAAGGCGATGTCTTTTAGCTTCTGCGGGATATAATTATCATATATAAATATAAACAGGGTAATAATTGACACTTATACAACACGTAAGCTCTATAAGAGATACTTAACACTCCAGTTTCCGATCCAGACACATTTATGTTCTAAATGCTAAATACAGAGCTTTTAGTTCAGTACACAATAAATAAAGACACATATTATGATACCACTTAATCATACTTCTAAACGGAGCTATTCGATAAATAACTAGTCTTGTTAATTATGTTATATTGCTATACTTTAGATATTAGTAGCTGAATAATCTAAAGTGCATTCGTTCATTCGACAAACTATTTCAAGGATGAATGCAGGGGGATCACCACGATATGTAGGGTACAGTCCTATTTTCATAGAAAGAGCTCTTTATGATAGGAATATTTTCATATCTATTTACACGTATTCACAAGTCAGTTCATGTTATATATAAACGTTATAATAATTTTTTATTTATATTTATTTATTTGGGGTATTTAATGTGCACTTTATGAACCGACTGATTGTATCAGCACACGAGAATTTCTATGAGCAAGGCTGAAAGGACCTACAAATTTTGCCGGGAAAAGTTTAAAAAAAATACCTTCTAAGGTTATCATATACCTGCAACAATCGACACGGGACCGACGACTTTTCTTTCGCTCCGATGGAAACTGAGCTGTACTACGAATTTGTATCGCTCAAGAGAAATCCTTCGACCCCAGCTGGGTTTGAACACACGATCATAGAGTCCAGACGCGAGTACTTTTCCCCAAGACCACTGAGGTCGATCTAAACATTATAACTATCTATAAAATTACACTAATATTATAGTAAGGTGTAATTAATTTTTGCCGCAAAAATTATATTTGTATTTCTATGAAAGGCCTTTTATATAAAAACTAGATTTTATATGAACGTTACCAAATCTAGGGGTGTTAAAGGTTTTAAGTACTAAGAAGCATTGCAGACGTTTATAAATCTCGTCTGAATCCAGTAAGAAATGTTGCCTATATTTTTGTGAAAACCATATTAAAATTTATCAAACTTGATAAATAGTTTGGAATTTCTAAACGTCTAAAGCGCTTCTCATTTTTATATCATGTGGCACCCTCAATAATTATTGCTTTGATAAATTAATACGTTAAATTATGTGTTCTGCAGTTGGAACCGTTGAAAGTATGTTTTAATTCCGATTAAATAAGAATTTTATAAATATGAATAATGCAAACGAAATAAATATTATATGATTTAAACCTACCATTTTATTGCAACTGAAATGTAGTTCTTCTCTCACTCGTAAAAACGAAGTGACTGGAAAGAAAAGTTCACATCTAAAAAACGTGTTTAGTCAGATTTTAGCTCACCTAAATGTTTTTTTAAGAATAAATCTACATTAAATATTTGTTTCCCTTTAGAATAGTAAAATAATTACATATCTATTAATATTTTAAAAAAAGATAGTTTTATATTATAGATGGAAGAATACGTACAAACCATTCTTGCCATTATTCAGATTTTAAGGTGTTTTCATCTCGTCTTCTGTTTCTAAATATTAATATAATATTCAAGATATTCTATCAAATATTTACATGAAAAACCTGAGACCTTCACTTACGGTATTTGTAAGATAATTTTGCCAACATTAGCACATATAAATCTGTTTCATACTAGGTGTTAGTCTTGTCTATGAATTTTTAATCTAATTTTAGGTTTTCAAAAATAAGAGGTAGCTTGATTTGATCCATGCCTATCCCAGGTTATCAGGATTTATTTTTTAAAGGCTCGGATTTTTACTATAAATATTTAATGCTCCATATGTCAAAACTATATCCATAGTTTTAATCCCATGATAGTGGTGTTTAATGCTCCCAGGGGGCAGCCCCTTGCAAAAAAAAAAGTTTAGAGAATGTTGGGGGTAACTACAACACTTAAGTAATCAGCGTACGAGGTTTCAGCTTTTAACCTAATCGAAAAATTCGAGAAAAACTTTGACCAGATAAACAGGCACCACATGATCTTTATTATATAAATAAGCTTTAAATGATTCTTTCAATGAAAATATTTGTGGAAGCAAAACCTTTTATTTAGTCTTTCGATAAAACCAAGAGTTAGTCATCGGTAGCCGATAACCACCTTCTGATGAGAATCCCAAATGTATCGTAGCACTGCGAAATATATTATACACAGGAATGAAAGAAAAAATCAAATAGGTATGGCCTTAAACTAATGACTGTTGACAGTAGTGTCCCCTTTACCCGACACACGATCTAGTTAAATTGACTTGACGCTATTCAGAGAAGACAGATAGGTCGGTTTGCAGGTTAGGGAGGCCCTGGCTTTAAATTGGGTTAGGGATAAGTGGAATAAAATGTGGTCTCAAGAAAGTCATCCGTCATTTCAGCAGTCACCACGTTTTTATTTTTTTTTCAGACGTGACAAAATTGATAATAGTTCCTTATCCATCATAACTATAAAGTAATTTTGTGTACCCTTTTCTTCGACACAAGTTTCAGTTACTGTTAAAAGTCACAAGGAAATGTCGATTCATTTTAAACGAATGTTTGCTCACACTAGTGCACGTCTAGTCAAACAATCATTTGCTGATACTTATTAAGATAGGGATACGGGGAGCGTGAGAAAAGGTAATTGTTTTTGCAGTTTTTATAGCATAAATATTTTTTTGGTCAAAAAAAATCAAATATTGCTTCAGTACGAACATAGAGTTTAATTTTATTCACATGGTTATCTCAACAGTTGTTGAATATATGTCATGAGAATAGTGGCATTTTCTAAAAACCTATTATTTTGAAATTTTTTGGTACTCACTTCTTTAATTTTAAGTCCAATTGGATGTTTTGCTTTTGGCTTTGCTGTCTATAATAAATTATAACGAGTCTTCAGCCCGAGGTTTGGTCCTGATGTGATTCGTATACATCCGGAGCTCGATATGCATTCAGCCCTTCAGCTAGTTAGTGCTACTCTCATCATCTGGGAGAAAGCACATGCCCTGGGGAAGTCCTGAAGATTTGGTAGTTTCCCGTTGATTACCGCACTGGAACTATATGAGCAAGCAATAAAGAGCCTACAAGCCTACATATTTTGCCGGAAAAGTATTTTTGCATTCCTACCAGGAATATTCTTAATGCTACAATCGACCTGGGACCAATGGGTATTACTTCCCCTCTGAAGGGAGTTGGGCTATGTATTTCCATTTCTCGGTAAAACTCCGTCGACCTCGGCTGGGTATGAGTCATGACTCATGAGCCATGAGCATCGTGTCCTGAGGCGAGCACTTTACCCCGTTTGTTATAAGCTCTGAGTTGTTGCAGCACCTAATTTTGAAATCCATGAGGGTCTGTGAATATACTTTTTATATAAACTCTTGAGTGGTTGCAGCATATAGTTTTAAAATCAATTAGGTTCTGCAAGCATTCGCAAGCTACAAACACTTGCTATTTTGTAAACTAGTGCTGAGATTAGTTTTGGTATAAAACTTGTTTAGTTGTCTGCATGGTCTAAGGCGTCACGTTTGCAATAGACTAGAGTGCCGATGATGGGGAGATCAATGTTTGATTTCGGTCGGGTGTTTTGAGGGTGATTTTCCCTAATTAGTTTTCTACTCTCCCTCCACGCAAATGCAGGTACACTTCCTCTAAACCCATCCTTATTAATCCCTATCACATTAGAGTAAATAGTACATAGGCATACAGCTCGAACGGGTAGTAAGATGCAGTGGTTTTTTTGTACGAATTCCTAAATATTGTTTAATTAATTAATTAATATTTAGCACCGCGTCTTACTACCCGTTCGGGTTATACGATTAAGTACTAATTACGCTAATCGATTGGGAATTGGGAGGGTTGAATTTAGAGGAAGTGAACCCACATTTGTGTGGAAGGAGAGTGGAAAACCATTTAGGAAAAACCATCCCCAGTTCACCCGACCAAGATTTGAACCTCGATATCCCCGTCCTCGGCGGTCGAGCTCAACATGACTAGCGCGTTAGCCAACTACGACACCGAGACGAGGTCTAAATATTGTTCCCAAGTCATAGTTGAGCAGAAGATAGCTCTCGCAACGTCACTGATGATGACGTATTCAGAAACCTAGAGTAAAGTAGATCAGTTTAAACTGTGGTGTATCAGCCCGTGTTGACTGTTCTTACTATAGTCCGGAAACGCACACATAGACTCTCTGTTCATTCATGTTTACCGTTGTGAAACCTTTTTTTCGCCGTGTTCTGCCGTATGTAGGTAGAGGGTACGCCTGACCGGAGCTGATTGTATGTACAATGGCCAATAGAAAGTGACATCGTCCTCAAACCAAACAACAGTTCACACTATCTCAGCGTTCGGGTGCACTACTGCTCTTCTACACGCGCGTTCACCTCTTTATGGTCAGTCGCACGCGAAACTTGATTCTGTTCGTCTACCGGCAGCGGTTACAGAGGGCTCGGCTTCAACACGGGAGGTCCTAGGATCTAGATTCAGACGGACTAAAACGGATTTGCTTTTTCGCTTTCACGTGCAGTTCGTTTAGATGTCCCCTTCCTCGAAATACTATTTAAGATTTTATTGATTTTTTTTATCTTATGCCATCAGGGACATGCCTGGTCTTCTACTGGCAGTGGCAGATATGTGACCGTTTTCTGAGGCCACCATGTAGGTGCGGCTACTTTGGCCTGACGATATTTGATGATAATGATGATGATTATATAGTACCAGTAGAACCTTAAACATAGCTTATGCCTGATTATCCAGACCATGTTAATAATATGAACAAATTCCTTTTTACCTGCTTTGGTGGCCGCATGGTCTAAGGCGTCATTCTCGTGCTGGACTAGATTGCCAATGACACGGATATCGGGGTTTGAATACCGGTTGGGTGGTTTTTACTAAATTGTTTTAAACTCTCCTCCACGCAAATGCTGATGCACTTCTTCTAAAATCAACCTTCCTTATCCCTACATCATTAGCGTAATTAGTAAATATGCGTATAGCCTGACGTGGTGATAAAAAAAAGTTAATGGAATACATATGTTCCTATTGTTGTTATTTTAATCAATAAAGAGTGTATTTGGTAATTAGTCACCACGTCTTACTAGCCGTTCTGGTTACACGCATCTGTACTATTAATGCAAATCTGTTAGAGATGAGAAAGGTGTAATATAGAGGAAATGGGCCAGAATTTGCGTGAAGATGGATAAAAAAAACACACTCTCATTGCATCCCACTGGAATTTAACCCCCATCGATTGTACAGTCTATTGCAAGAGTGACGCTTTAAAGTTAGACCATACGACCACCAAAGTGGTTGGTTAATAAAACTTAGCTTTGATATTTTTGTAAGTTAAAAAATACATTTATACGATTAAAATTAAGGGTGACCTGGTGGTCTAGGGGTAAGGTGTCAGACTTCAGTGCTGGCGTCCGGGGCTCAATCCTAGGTCCCGGCACAGATTTATCTGATTGCCAAACCCTTTCTTCACCTCTGACAAGACGTGTATTAATCACAACTTGTGAATGTGAGGAATGCCAGGCCTCCACCGTGGTTCGGATCCCACGTTAAACTGTAGGTCCTCCATTTCATCTCACAATCACCCTACCATTACAGATTAGCGTAAGTGCGTATAACCCGAATGGGTAGTAAGATGCGGTGCTAATAATAATAATAATAATAATGATTAAAATTAACTATATAAATCAACTTTCATTAGTGAGTATTGAGACTATATATTAAAGTCAATTTATTTAAATGTATTATTGATTCAATGCTTATGCAACTATTATGATATTTTTTTTCTTGTCTTTTCCGGTCGGTTTGGCTCGATAGAAGGATGATGCCATGGAGTTTCTTTTTTTACTAGTTAAGTTTAAAAATATTATTTTTTAAGTAAATGAATTATTTAAAAAATATATATAATTATTGCTGTCATAAAAGTCTTAGTTCTGTCCTCTAAAAAATTGAAAGCATACATCACACTTTCCTCATTGGCCATCCAAAAAGCACCATTATATTTTTTTATTGAACTATTTAAATTAACTAAAATCTGTTTTTGCAGTCCCCGCAAAGGTTGATGCCACAGATAATGTTATTAATAGTTTCTGAAAATATCAAACCATTAACTACCTTACTGCCCATATTAAAGAAGAGAGAATTTTCTTCTAGCTTTGATAACTCTTAAAATAAATATACAGTTGGTCGGTTGGAATATGCAGATAGGCTTCTAACTATTGAAGACGTTTAATTCCCTCGGTCATAAAATCCCAAGTGCTATAATCATTTATAAACGACGAGGAATACAACGCATAAAAGGTGGCAATGATACCCCAACAAGACGATTTCTCACCCTTTTTATTTCGACCTCTATTTAGTCACAGCAGCCGTAACTAAAGGTGTAAGAAAAAGTGTCCTTCTTTTGTCTTTTTTCAAGTACCAACGCAAGTGTGTGTGTGTGTTTTGCATGTGATAAAGTAAATAATGAGGTTTCATAAAAGTGGCCCGTATGCTACACTATGTATTGTCATGCGTGTAAAGATCCTCGACACATGTTTGCGATACGTTTGTGATGGGTAAAGTGGTTCAGAACCACGAAACACACTGCGGTCCTCCACTTCTTTAAGTGGTTCGATGAACTCGTTCTGCACGGAAGAACCAACTAAGTGGCAAGGTATCGTTTTAACACCCTGTCACCCGTTTCAGATGACCGAATGGTCTAAAGTCGGGTTTACTGAGGGTGGATTTTCCAAAATGGTCCCCCCTTTTCCCTCTTCTAAGCAAAATCGTTAAATTACCTTGAAAATGCTTCCTTCCTCAAATAATTATCCAGTATAAACAGAGTTTAATTTTCTTCATATAAACCGTTCTTGAATATCTCTTAATGATATTTTGGAATTTGATGAACAGCTTTTTCTCTTTCTTTATTAAGGCGATTGACCCTTTTCATTTGGCTTGGAAATGCAGAGTCATGGGAAAAAGTGGTTATATTCAAGAATTTTTATTGTTTTGCAATTTTCTTTTCGGAAATGGTTTTTTCAAGAATAGAAGCATGTTGATTAAGTTATACTTTTTATATACATATCTTCTCTATAATTTTAACAGTGATCAAATATCAATAAAATTGACATTTTTCAATATAAAGCTGCAAGATTCATAACAAAAAATAAGAAAATGTAACAATTAATAAACATCGGGACATTATCTTAGAAGGAGAGGTTGAAAATATTAACTTACAAATTTCCCTAGTTTTCGAGAAAACTGATATTTCCAAACGTAAGATTTTTCCGCAAGACCTGTCTGGTAGCTAGCGCCATCTACGGTTTCCGTGACCCATCTGTTCTTGTTGGCGCGGAATGATACTTTAGCCGGTTGTGAAGCCACGCCATGCCTTTCACCCTCCCACCCTCCATCCCACAAAATAGGTTTTATACTCTCACTCGACAGGGCCAAGGGCCTTAAGCTTATCATCTATTGTTGCTATACTCATGACAGATATTCAAGAGATCATGACATTGCCATACGAATAAAATTAAACTCTTGGTTTCTAAAGGAGAAATATTTTATTTATGTTTAACCCACTTCGGTGGTGTAGTAAGCTAATGCGCTAGTTTTGTGTTGATCTAGACTGTTGAGGACTAGGAGATCGAGGTTAGAATCTCACTCGGGTGAGCTGGGGTGGTTTTTTCCTAAGTGGTTTTCCACTCTTCATCTACGCAAATGCGGATTAACTTCCTCCATATTCAACCTTGACAATCCTTAGAACATTATCGTAATTAGTACTTAAGCGTATAACCCGAACGGTTAGTAAGTTAGTATTATTTATGTCTACCATAAAAATAAAGTTGCTGGAAAACGCTGTCTTATTTATCTCGTTCCCTTATATCCCATCTAAATATGCCACGTGGTTTGGTCTGTAGATATCCCTTTTTACACATCATACCAACCTCGATAGCTAAAAGCGAAATCTTTTATCAGTGATCTGTTAAAAAAATATTATTTAAATGCCTTTTAATTTTATTTTCAAAACTTCGATAGGTACTAACTTTCTTTTCAGCCCTTTCTATCATGAAAATATTTGCTCTATATTTGAGCTTGTTTCTTTTATTCCTATTGTTTCAAAACTAAAAGTCGGAGTAGTCTCAAGCTTAGCACAAATATAGAGAATATAAAAGATTGCGTTCTCTCATTTAGACGTTTAACACAAGGTAGGCCTATATTGGCGGCGTACTAAGTGATAAGGATGAGAAGAGTAACTTAAAGTAAATGAACCAGAATTAGTTTAGAAAGAGGCCGGTAAAACTAGGGTGAAAATCACATTTGGAAAAATTATTCTAATGAAAGCGACTGATAAAGAGATATGGGATGTGTGTCCCGGTTGGATGTATTGAGGGTGCTTTTTTACTAAATGATTTCCCACTAATTCTCCACGCAATGGGGGAGTATAAGTTTTTATAAATGTTACCTTTCTCATCCCTAGCCCCTAATATTAACTATGTGGTTAGCACAGACGGGTAGTAATACGTTGTGTACATAATTTAATACTTTTGGGTAATAGGAAGCTATTTATTTAGAGTATAGTGTTGTTTTTTAATTTAAGGATTATATTAAGATTTTAGCTTGTACATATATATATAATCCTCACATAATTCTTATTATTTCTTCCATAATTGTGTTTGTAATACATAATATAATTATTGTAAAATGTATTGGGGGATGTTGAATAAAAAGGTTATTTGAGATGATTCTACCAACCATTTAAAAACCATCAATACTATTCTTTCTTCTTAAAAATTGTTGATACATATTTTTCCAGGATGGGAATGAATCAAGATAATTTGTTTATACATATTTAAATTTAGCAATAAATTTCTAATGTTTTTAATTTAAATATAATAAAGAACATCTAGTGTAAAGTTATTGTGAGAAACTATGTTTCTTGTGTAATTCATAAATTATATTTTAAATATTATATAAGCCCATCTAACTGGGTCACTGGCACATTATCATATATTCAAATATCCAGTATTTTGAAATTTGGTAAGAAACCAGATTTTGGAAAATATCTGGGTGAGGAAGTTAAACGATAAAATATTCGTCGTTATAATTTGTTTAAAACTTGAAAAAAAAAACTTTATTTCCATGAAATTAAAAATAAGTAAAGAGGAATAAAAAAAGTAAAACATATATTATATTTAAAGAAATGTATTTATTCTGTAGCAATAAAGAAGCGCAATTTGTATTAGGCCACATAGCCCTATATTGATTGACTCCCAAATAAGAAAATCTATATCCTCTTATACATAGGTAATTTCAAATCAAGTCTCTAGGTACTAGTTTATAATTTTTTGTTGTTGTTTTGGAGCCAATTTTTATTTGCTTTACTTTAGTGGATAATTTGCGGTAAAGATGGATACATTAATTTAAGACACTTTTACATCTAAAATAACTTATAGAGTCTATGTTTAAATTATCTGATTGAAGGGTGCTATATAGGAGCATAGTAATATATTTAATAGAAGGCATCCAATAGGACTGCGTCATATTATTTATGATTTTGCATATATATAAAGATAGGAACTAATATTTACAACCATCTATAAAAGTTGAATTTTTACAGCTCCCAACATATATTTCTTGTATCCTATACTTACCGCTATAGTCATTAAATTTGTTGACGTCCCTCCAAATTTCATTTCGCACTATCCTTATGAACATTTAGCTCCATTATTAAATGTATTATATTACTGTGATACCAAATTTAAATTTTACTTATTTCATCGTAGTGAATAAATGGAAGTGGGCCTTTATATCTCTTAATATACAAGGAGGTAAGGGACAACCCATACGTTATTTTTACTATTATTACAATTATTTTCTCGATAAATTATATTATTATGTACAAAGAACATTCCAAAATATACTTTGGTTTATATCTGGTATATTATTTCTTTAACTTGGTTAATTTCTTTTTTCTTTAAATACATGTTAGAAGTAGATATTCCTAAATTAAAACGCTTTTAGTCAAAATTAAAGATTATATTTTACTCAACCTATTAAATTATATATATCATAACAAATATTTAAATTACTCTACGTATAACTGACCACTTAATAATCTTTGAATATCTAAAGCCTATAATATGTTAATTATATATGAAAATAAAGATAAGGTACCCTTAAGATTGAATTCGCTAAGGTCATTAACGTGCATTAGATATAATATTGTTCTTACTATTGGTACACCCTCTATTTAATAATAGTGGTACCCGCTTTGGTGTTCGAATGGTCTGAGGCGTCACTCTCTTAATAGACTAGACTGGCATTGACGGGGATATTGCGGTTTGAATATCGATCTGAGGAACTAAGGTCGGGTTTCATAAATGGTTTTCCACTCTATCTCTACCCAAATTCAGGTACACTTCCTTTAAATTTAACTTTACTTATCCTTAAAATATTAGCGTAAGAGTAATTAGTACATAATATGCCTATAACTCAAACGGCTAGTAAGGCGCGGTGTTAAAAAAACAAGAGGCATTGACACTAGTGGGTTGGCCCGTTGGCCACAACTCTATAAATACTTTCATGGCAAGTCATCTGTTTATTTGTATTCCCTCTTTTAGTGGGAAAATAAAACTTCTGAATCTTGAAATTCCCTGCGGTTATCGGTTTGGGGAGTTTCTTTCTGGGAATCTCCAACCTCAAACAAAAGTAGTACACAATAAAAACAACTCTTTACGTTATGAACGACCACCTTATGTAAATCAGTGGTTTTACCAATTAATGGGTACAGAGGAAAAAGGGGGAGGGGGGTCACATTACACATATTTTTCAGGCCAAACACTTTTATATTTTAAACTCCATAAGGACTCCACCAAATACAATTTTTTTTTAATTAATTTAAATATAACAGATACCTCTTTTAGCTATAATATAAAGTGTATTAGAAAGTCTTTAGATTGTCTAACAGATGGAAGCACAAACTAAATTCAATTTAAAACAGAATTTTCCCTTTTTTTCACCTGTACTCTTCAATTGTTTTACATCACATTGATTTCAAATTAGATGGTTTTAGTTTCTGGATTTCATATTGCATATGTACTGCTTTAAAAAAAATTGTTAGCACTTTTAAGTGAGCTACTGAAAAATCTGTTCGATTTGATATAAAAAATATCTATATAATATGTTCATATCTACCATAAAGCATATTTAACTATACTTATATTTATTAATAATGTTCTGTACATAGTTTAGGCTACTGAAAATCTGATACCGAATAAAATTTTTATTAAAATGTTTCAAAATATTATTTTATTAATGTAACGGCTTTTACATTAAATAGCATAAGATTTGTTTTGTTATCATTTAAGATATTTAAAAACTGGTATTTATAAAATACCACCACATACTTACATCGTACTGAAATTGTGGCACAACGCGATCATTTCAAATAGAATTCGAATCTTTGAACCCACGAATCCTTTAAATCCTGAAGGATATTCAAGATTATGGGTTAGAAGTAAATTTTAGACGAGAAATTTTTTAAATATATCTATTTTTCTAAAATTTCAAATTTAAATATTTTCAGAGTTGTTAGGTTACGTTGTTTATCTGAATATAGTCATAGGATAAACCTAACCACCAGTACATTGATTTACCAGTTAATTTACTGGGAGCTATCATCAAAGCTAAAATCCTATTAAATTCTTCAAATTTAAAAATGACACCTGGACACAGGAACCAAACCCGGGATATTTGGCTTAGTACGTCAATGCTATACTGAGGATAGGTATTTAACTAAATTATATTTTACCCTCCCTCCACTCAAATTCAATTAAACCTTTTCTAATTCCAACTTACCTCATTCATAACATATTAGTGTAATTAATACATATGCGTATTACTCGAACGGGTAGTAAGATATATGTGATAAAAAAAAGTTAACCTCTTATGTTTATAGTGATTTCTAAGAGTTGGATCAGAATTCGAGATTTGATATATGTAGGTAAAACGAGGACTCGGTTTAATTTTAAACCAATTTTCATTAAATTGGTACCTGTATCGCTATATTAATTTTTCCTGTACTCTATATAGTCCCCATAACTGAGAGTTTAGCTGTTGTTGCACCAGGTACATCACTTGGTAAATGGTTATATCGTAAGGCCTTCTCAGTACAGATGGTAGTGTATGTGACTATTGTACCACATGTATAACGGTATATTGCCTCTTAAAGAAAAGGGGAATAAGGGAACGATAGAAGGAAGGAATGATAAAAAAAAAAAAGCAAAATATGGGATGAGAATAAATACATAAATACATGAATAAAGAAAAGGAATCCAGGTATAAAAGAGTATCACCAGTGATAAATTACTCCACACATTTTTGACGCACATGACGTATGGCCCCTTACGAAGTAGCTCGTCTTTTTAAGACCAAGACGAATGAAATTCATGTCACCAGATTAGATCCAACAAACTTACTTGTTCATTTTTACGAAGCAAAAACTAGTCTTGTTTCTTTATTTTTACTTTAACCGAATACCGTTTTCCTCTAGAATGTATGGACATCACAAGAATAACGTTTTATAATTTGTAACAAAATGAAAGTGGTGAGATTATATTGGAAAATTGCCATCGTAAACATGTTTAGTTATTGGAATATTATTTTTATTTTTAAATTGAGACTTATCTCATAAAATAGTCCTTTAGAATTGTTATCTTGCTCTAAAACAAATTTTGTTAATAGTGCTTTATTTAATATTACACTCTACCTGGAAAGTATAATTATTAATTAGTTATGGTTGTACAAACAGGTATAATCATTTTTAAATCCACAGAAACTCACTCATATAGATGGTAAGGCTGTCAATGTTTAAAATGTGTAGTGACTTCAGATAATTAATATCGTGTATGATTTTGTGGGAGATTATACTAAAATTGTACTCGAGTGCAAGTATTATATTGATTTACTAAGAGAAAAACCCCCTTAGGTGGTCACATGGTGTAAGGCGCTACTCTTGCAATAGACTAGACTGCCTGGACTGCTGAAGATGGGGAGATCAGGGTTCAATCCCAGTTGGGTATACTGAGGGTGGTTTTCCCTAAATGGTTTTCCACTATCCTTCCATGCAAATACAGGTGCACTAAACAGCTATTATTCCAACCTTCTTAGCCCCTAACATATATGTGAAATTAGTATATAGGCGTATAGCTCGAATGGTGATAAAAAAACTAAACTAAGAGAGAAAATTTAAAAAATATTATTACAAAGTTATGTAAATAAGAAAAAAGGCTCAATATTTTCACAATCACAACAGTACTATTTTTGAATTATTACCCATAATATCAGTATATAAGTTTCATTATAAGTGATACTAAAGTTGATTAGAATAACATACAATTAAAAAATTTAATTCAAAAACAAACGACATGTTAAAAATCCCTGCACCATTAAACTAACAATTTTTCGACGATCGCATGGAAGGGGTTAAGAAGATGTTGCACTTAATATAAAAAATGTGTACGTTTAAAATTACATTTTTACAAACATAAGATATAGGCTACTAAAATCTCACCTTTCTTGAGATTTAGATAAGCCTAACCTTTAAAGGCTATGCTATATACATTAAGCTGGTCATTTAATACTTTGCACCGGAATTTTCCCAACATTCTATCCGAGGGTAATAAAAACATGTATTCAACTCCCTGTAAGGTTCATCTCTTTACCTGCAAACCAAAATATTTGTCAAATTAATGAACCTTAGGACAACACATTAATCGACTTGAACTTTCCAATCTGAAGGTCTATAATACCTTCAACAAGGACAACACATCCTTTTCTAGTCAACTCGGTACAAAAAAAAAATTGGTTCTTCCATCTTTTGTCCAACGTGTGGTTTGCAAGACTATTATGACATTCTGGTCAGGTGACTCTTCTAGAGTACATTACCTTCACAATAGGGGAGGAAGAAGTATTTTGAACACAAAAAATAAATAAAAATAGGGTGAGAGTAAGACAGAAAAAATAAAATTCAAAAAGTGTTTTTATTAGGGTTTTAAGGATATGTATTCAGTTGACCTCTTCAATCATTGCACGGCTGTTTTCAATCATCGGCATCTGGAAGATTTGAAGCGGCAGTGGCCTCGTGCTGTGTTTTTGTAACTGGTACACTGCAAAGAATAATAATGAGTAAAAAAAAATGTAAAGAAAGAAATAAGCGTGAGGTAAAAAGTAGAAAGAAAGAGACGAACGTGAATAAAGAGTAGCGTTGAAGATTATTTCATTGTATGTAAGCGTTCAAGTGAAGTCAGCTATGCTTATAGGGGTTTGAAGTCCTCCAGACTTTGAGAAATGGTTCTATCTGTGTAATATTAGCTCTTCTCCTTGATGACGAAAAATAATAAATGGAATGGTGAGCAGAAAAATATGGGAACATTTTCTTTATGTTTCATGGATGGCTTATTTCTATCCAAAGTAGAGTGTGAAAAAAAGTGTGATTGGCTACTTAAAACCTTCTTAGGTAACTGGAACATTTTATAACATTTTGTATACCCTAATTTTGATTGTAAGAACAGTAGAGATTCAAACATATTTCTTTGTGGTCAACATTGCTAATATTTCTTTATGTTGTTTGTGTTATTTTATAGGTATTGATAATATCTATCAAAAGTGACAGCTGCAGATAACATGACTTGATGTATGAATAAATTAAAATTGTTTTTGTAACTTTAGTAACTGATCTTCCTTCCAAAATCATACTATAGATAAGAAGTCAGATTTAATAGCTTTTAAGAAAATTAGTTAATATTAATTCACAATAAACACTTTTATAGTTACTTTTTTTTTAATCAATATATTAAATATGTTATAATTCTGACGTAAATGACTCATTTTCCTTCTGATAATCTTGTATTTTTTACTTTATTGCTTAAAGTATTTGGCAGATATATTTTTTATAAAATTAATTATATTTATATTACATACAAACCAGAAGTATTGCCTGAATCAGAATGAACCGTTCAAAACTCGAGCAAAAATCTAGTTTAAAAAAGACCATCTTAATTTTCTTTAATCTTTCAAAATAATGGGTTAAATTTATAATTTAGTTTTCATTATTTAAAACTATAGCACTTTACTTTGAATGCATTATTTACCATTTATATAAAGTCATATCAATTAAAAATATAATTACTCGCACCATCATCCTCGTGGTAGCATTTTCGACTTGATTCCCTGTGACGGGAATATCTTGATTCGAATCCTGGTCGGGTGTACCGAGAGCGTTTTTCCCTAAATGGTTTCCTACTCTTCCACCAATCAAATGTGGGTATATTTTCTATAAAAGTCTACCTTCTTCATCCTTACCTCATTACTACAATTAATGTATACATAATGCACTAATGGTTAATACAATTTGGTGGGAAAAAAATATATAACCTTTTTTCATAGTAATGTCTAAACTGAATGTCAAATACGTTTTAAATTACATATAATAATCAATTTATAAAATCAAAATGTGGATAGAATATAATATTGTCAGTAAATATTCTTATATAATCAAACATGGGCCTTTTAAACAAATGTTGGACACGTTCACTAAATGTGCCTTTTTTTTAAAATAATGTAACTAAAGTTCAAATTTATTTCATTTGAATATTGTGGCAATTAAATATAACATATTTTTGCTCAAATCTAAAATTATAAATGTTTGCGTCACACATTTGACCTCCTTTGTGGTCTAGTGGTCATAGTTCCTGGTTCCAAATCCAAAGGTCAGGGTTCAATTCCCGGCACTTCTAGTATTTAACTGGGAAGCAGTGGGTCTGGAACGGGGTCAACTCAGTCTCCTGAGGTCAAATGAGGAAATACTTGAATAAAAATGTAGCAGCTCCGGTCTAGAAAGCTGAGACTAATGGCCAGGATATTCGTTGTGATGAACATAAAACACCCTTTCTCTGCGGAAGTTGGCACTATCTTCACCAAATGACGGTGGCTGCTTGGTCTGTATATCTCAAATTCGGGTTGACGCCATGGAGATTTTGCGTCCAACATTTTATCTTAATAGGTTAGAAACTCTAATTATTGAACTTGTATTTCCAGGTTCGATTCCCGGAATGACCGAAAAATTATCCACTCGGGAAATGAATGAATAGTTATAGAGTTAAGTTAGATTGTTAGTCATATGCTGATTGAATCATTCGGTTCAGGAAATGCACGTTAAACACTCCAAATTAAATTAAGATAAAGATATTTCAAATTTTTTGCAAAATTCTTTTCTCATTTCTTGATTACTTTTTATTTAAAGGTAAGTTAAAATTATTTAGGAGTACAAAAGCGACATTTTATCGACGCGATATAATAAACCAAAATAAACAGGCCTCTATGTGTTCACGCAACCTTAAGTGGTCCAGGCCCTTCCTTTCAGAATAAACTGGACTGTTCTTGACGTCGCCTACCGATAACACCCCTGAACTTCTTACACAAGGGACTTACGTCCTTTTGAATGAGTGCCGCTCCACAAAGCTGTTAAATGATCTCTCTGTAACCTATTCAAAGGTATATAAAAGCCCCCACCTTCTTATTCTAAAAAGGCAACGTGCAAAAAAGTTATTCTCACATAATAGACTATGTTTTTTCCTTCTTCGAATTTAGGGTGTTTGGTGTCTTCAGGGGGGTCACAATATGAAGAAGAGAGCTTGGTTTGGGAGGGGAAGCGTTTGGTGGTTGGGGGGAGGGTTGAGTGATAGGAAATATTCATCCGTGATAAATGATGTGTTGTCCAGATGGGTTTGATTCGTCAGTCGCGTAAAGAGGTTGAAGATTTAGGGGTGGGTAAATTCAGGATTATGAGCTGGTGGTGGGATCGCGTGAAAAATAGGATTATGTCAAGGTTTTATTTACATTTTACCAAGACATCCCTCAGCAACCTCACTTGGTCTGATTTTACAGTGACGTGGAGATGGGGTTTCGAATCCCAGCCACCTCTTATAAGGGTGATTTTAATAAATGTTTTTCCCCCTCTCATCACACCAATTCTGATACATTTACTT
This sequence comes from Timema bartmani, assembly GCA_902151455.1. Taxonomy (NCBI): domain Eukaryota; kingdom Metazoa; phylum Arthropoda; class Insecta; order Phasmatodea; family Timematidae; genus Timema; species Timema bartmani. Next base: position 61,568 of record CABFWB010000529.1, read on the forward strand.
TAAATTCTACCTTAATCTTCTCTCTTTATTTAATGTAAGCATTAGATCAGCCTGGATGATTATTAAGACATCATGCAAGAAAACACATATATTTTTCCTATAAAATTAACTTACTGGTATCGGTAATTTAATTCACGTAATTCAAGATTATACGTAATCAAGATTAACATTTTCCTTCTTTTTTTTAGTACCACATCTTGCTACCCGCTTGGGTTATACGCCTATATACTAATTTACGATCATGGTTTTAGAGATTATAAAGTTTATATTTATATGAAGTGTACCTGCATTTGCGTGGAGTGGGTGTGGAAAACCAGTTTTGGAAAAAAACACCCTCAGTTCACCCGACCGAGTTTCGAACCTCGATCTTCCCGTGATTGGCAGTCTAGTCCACTACAAGAGTAGCACATTAGACCATATGGCCACCGAAGTGGGTAACATTTTCTTTAAATTATCTATTGCTCATCCTTACGTCATAATATAATTTTTCTATCGAGTTATATTTTTTGAAAGCTCATTAGAATTGTATGGATATTAAATTAGAACATATTATTCTATATTGAAATGCATGATTACATTACACTATCTTGTAGAATGTTAAACACATTTGGACTTTAATTTATAGGATATTTATACTCTCATCAATATTAAACTTACCATTTTTTTTTCATCAGACTATTATTTGGCATATTTATAAATACTATCTGTAGCCAAATAATATTTATATAAATTCATATCTAAAATATCAAATGAATATATTATGTACAGTGGATCGTTGCAGCAATGTTTGAATACTATCGTACTAGAATTTATTCAAAACATTTTAATGGAAAAATGATATAATGAAACTTTCAATAGATTTTGTGATTTCTAAGCTGAACTTACGTTTTTATCCTTCACACCACTATGAGAATGTTAAAACGACTCTTCTTCCAGCTCTCTTCCTATTTGCTTCACCAAGTAATAATTGAGTCATTATTATTTATAACCAAAGATAAATATTTTATTTACCGATTACAATCATAAAATAATCAGGCTTTTCATAGTGATGTAAACAAATAGTTATTTTGCAGATGAGCCACTGCACACACGGCAGATAAAGATGAGCCACTGCGCACACGGCAAATAAAGATGAGCCACTGCACACACGGCAGATAAAGATGAGCCACTGCACACACGGCAGATAAAGATGAGCCACTGCACACAACGGCAGATAAAGATGAGCCACTGCGCACACGGCAGATAAAGATGAGCCACTGCGCACACGGCAGATAAAGATGAACCACTGCGCACACGGAAAATAATGATAAGCCACCGCAAACGCAGCTGAAAGCTGGAAATTTGCTAGAAGAATCAGGTTTTTGTTTTAAGATACTATTATTTTGTAACGAAATCCTGGACCCTACCTTTAAAACGAGGGCTCGTTTGTCAAAATTGGTTAATAATTTTATCGTAATTTCAACTACAGTGAAATCCCGTTAGATTGAACCCCGATAGTCCGAAATTCCGAATAATGCTAGCACAATTTTAGGAAAACCAGGAGAAAAAATTAAGTTTAATGAAATATATTTTATTAGTTTATAAGCTCAAAAATACAAGATAATTGTAAGAAACATTGATATCTGATAATAAATGCTTAATATTCACATGTTGTAGTCGACACTATGTGTTTTCTTGTCTCTGAAAATAATTGCAGTACATTTTACGTGTTATATTTCATTTAAATAAATGAAAATGTAATCAAACTTATTCAACTGTAAATTAAAATTTGTGAAAACATCGTATTTCTCCCTTTATTCTCCCACTTTATTTGAATTTTTGTTAATCCGAACAATCTTCGATCCCAATTAGTTAGGATTAACAAGGTAGGTTCTAGTGTACCAGTAATGGACTTATCAAATTATTCAAATAGAGATTACATATCCCCTTGTTCCAATATATGTGAGAGTACATCACCTCCAATAACAACATCCTTGAAACGCTACTAGCCACTTCTATTGAGGTGTTTGTTGATAAAGGTGTGTCTATTATTCCACATGGAACGTACATGACACACTTCACCGCACAAACTCACTACTCCTGAGCTAACGCTTGGTTTAGGGATTGCCTTTGTCATCTAGTTACATGGAGCCGTTCACCCAAAGTTGAACTGGTTTCTTGCTGTTAACTAAACTTTTTTTTATATATATAGAATAAATACATAGAAATATAACAGAAAAACAAGTTTCTTTTACTTGTAAGCTATAAAGTATTACATGAATATTTTTAAAGAACACGAATACCATTTTTATTTAATTAGATTCTTCAATTCCGTTTTATTACGATCTAGGAATAAAGTTTTCTACGTTTAATACCAAGACCTACTAATTACATAGTTTAAAAGTCATAGGAAAGAAGAGTAGCGTAGATAAATTGCAGCCACACTAGAGAAGATTGGTAAGCCAAGGGTAAAATTACACGAGGACAACCAATCTCAATGGAATCGGATGGAATCTGAGCGCAAATTTCATCCATAACCTCCTACAAGTATGACGCAGGTCTAACGCTTTAGGCTGCTCTAACTTCATGGCAAGTTTGAGACAAAGCTTAGACTTAATTTCAAAATAAATTTATTTATATCTTATGTTTAATTCCAGTAAACTATTTTAGCTATTTGGAAAAAAATATAACGTTTTATTAGTCTCATCGGTGGCCACGTTGACTAAATGTCACACTCATCTCATTTAGGTGTATACTGAAGGCATACTTGCTAAATGGTTTCCCAGTAGACATCCACGTAAGTGTGTATACATTTCTTCTTAATTCTAACTTTATCTTCACTTGTTCTTTACCCCAAACGAAAAACACACGGTGGAAAAAAAAGATGGTAGGCCTAGATATTATTTAAGACACTTTATAAACCAACTCAACTTGTGACAACAAACACAGTGAAAATGTGGGGAGTGAGAATTTATATTATCTAGCAGTAAGGCTAAAACACACAATTATGTAAATATTTAATATACATCATCATCATCCTTGATCGAAACATGGTATTCTGTATCTCTGAATCTCAACTAGCATAGATTTGGAAATCAGGAAAAGGTTCCTAAATGTATATGTATGTTTGTAGCGTTGTTGCACTTTATGGATATAAAACATGGACCATTGATGCAAATGAAAGGAAAATGTTAGAAGCACTTGAAACGTGGTGCTACATAATAATGTTGAAAATATCATGGATGGAGATGGTATCAAATACAGAAGTGCTTTGAAAGGCAAATGTATAAACAAAACTTTGGAAAGGTATATGGCGAAGAAGTTATCATGGTAAACCATATACTGAGACAGGACAGTTTGACGAAGAGTTGTAGATTGAAATGTGGCAGGGGGAAATTCAATAGGGTGATCAATACTAAAATACATGAATAAGATAGTGGACGATATTGGCAGAAGAAGGGACAAAGATGTAAAAATTGGACCCATGATGAGCAAATCAATCTCAAGATTGATGACCTAATGATGATGATGATTATACTGATGAATTTTACTCGATAGCCACTCAGCATTGATTACTGGTAGATTAAGTAAACATTCAAAAAAATTAATCATATAATTCGACAAACATATTATCAACGTGCTCTCTTATCTCACATCATTTTTTTGGAAATTACACTTTACAATAGTTAAAGTGATTTGACCTCGTTAAGGGTACTGCTTGGTTAGAATAAAACTCTTCAAACTACGTTAATTATTATGGAAAGGGCAGCTATAAATCTTCAAATTTACTAAAACATTCCTCGATTATCTTATAAGTTTATATTGTCACTTTATTACACGTTAACTTCATTTAGTCAAGGTGTGGTAGATTATACTAAAATTATTTTATCTCAAAACTTCGACATATCACGTGAAGAGCTATTTTAATTTTCATTTATAAAGTTTGAATATAAACTTATTAATCATTTCCTATCCTATTTGGCATGAACCATATTTTTAAATAACAATACTTTAACCCGCTTTGGTGGCCGCATGGTTTAAGACGCCATTATCGCATTGGACTGGATTTACAATGACGGGGAGATTAGGGCTCGAATCCCAGTCGGATATACTGAGGGTTGTTTTTACAGATAGATTTCCACTCCTTGTCCATGCAAATTCGGGTACATTTTCTCTACATTCAACTCTCCTCATCCCTAACACATAGCACCCATCTCACAGTCAATCAACCCGAATATTATATAATATATAAGATTATGCTTTTTATTTTAAAATATTTATTTATCAAATTTTTATTTTAAAAATAGCTTAGTAGATGTTCTGCGATCCAAATTGTCTCAATTCTACTCTTTTCTTCTAAATACGAGTACTACAGAAAACTGTACCGTGATGTGACGTTTGGCTCTAGCTGAAGTGTCTATTACCTGCTTAGGTTAAGTGTTACCCCCGTAATTTGAGACTTAAGCGCCAACCCAAAATCACGATTGACTTGAGCATATTTTATGATTTGAAGAAGAAAAAAATGTATGTGTCTTATATTTATTTGTAGCTTTCAAACATTTAAAAGATTTGGTATCAATGAATGTCAGTAGTGAAATACTGTATTCACAGCTTTTAATTACGTTTTGATTACTTGATTTGAAAAATTCTTTATTTGGTGTAATTCCACGAAAGAGGAAAGATTGCTTGCGTAATGGAGCGTTAAGAACCGGGTGTCATCAGTTCTGCTTTCGAAGCGAACCCGGACTTGAAAACGAGCTAAAGTGGCCTTGAAGGTCGCCTGGATTGAACCGGGTGGAGCAATGAGAATCGCGCTGCGTTCAAAGGTTCGATGGAGCAGTGTTTCTCAAATGAGGGTCCGCAAGCTTAAGGCTGCCGATCGCCTCAAAGAAAATATAATTGTATTTTAAGGATACATATGAAGATTAATATATAGCTTCTTTTTACTTAGAATATTATTATTAGCACCACGTCTTACTACCCATTGGGTTGTACGTACTTACGCTAATGTGTCATGGAAGGGTGATTGTGAGATAAAATGGAGGACCCACAGCTTAACGTGGGATCCGAACCATGGTGGCGGCCTGGCATTCCACACATTCACAAGTTGTGATTAATACACGTCTTGTCAGGGGTGAAGGAAGGGTTTGGCAATCAGATAACTCTGTACCGGGACCGAGGATTGAACCCCGGACCCCCAGCTCAGAAGTCTGACACCTTACCCCTACACCGCCAGGTCACCTTTAATTGGAATATGTATATATATGTATGTGTATATTTATATATTTAGTACCACGTCTTAATACCTTTTCGGTCTATATGCTTATGTACTTATTACGCTAATGGTTTTAAAGATTATGAAAGTTATATTTAGAGGAAGTGTACCAGCACTTGCATGGAGAGATAGAAAGTGGGAAACCATTTTGCAAACCCGACCGAGATTCGAACCTCGATCTCCCCTCATCGACAGTCTAGTCTACTGCAAGAGTAGCGCGTTAGACAATGCGGCCACCGAAGCAGTTTTTTTTAATAATTCAAGTTCAACACCTTAGCTCAGTCAGAAAGTGTGTCCACCTATTGAACAAAGGGTCCCAGGTTCACTTACCATATCATTGGGAAAATGAGGGTTTTCTCCTTTCACAGTGATGCATTAATGGTATGGGGCTGTATGTTGTGTCTATTCTAGATTTAAATAGGTTTATAAGTCGCGTGATGATATAATTAGTCGGTTCAGAAAGGCACGCTAAATATCACAAATAAAAATTAATTTAGTGTTTATTCTATTTAATTTAGGGGTTAAACCAGTGTCTAATCTTGTGCGGGTCACACCAGCCCTTAAATACCTCAATCACGTGTTTGCGACTATTTTTCCTTATTTATTTGCTTGCTGGTGTAACTACGAGTAAAATGAAATTAAATGACACACAGACATACATGGGGACAGACAGAAATTATAAAATCAACAATTTTTTGTTTCGGGGTCACATAAAACGTAACGATTCATCATGATTCCGAGGCTGAAATTTTTCACGAGCATAATAATTTCTCTTTAGATGAGAACGTGAAAAATGTCAGAAGATTTATAAACATAAATTGTTTGTAAAATTAAGTCTAGAAAAAGATTTTACCCAAAATTATGTGGCATGGTAGATTAAACGTTTAACTCTTCTCTTCATCAGACTTAACAAATAATTTTGGGAGGTCCATTATCTAGAAAAGTTTGAGAACTACCGTGATATAGGTTTGGCGTGGTGCCCACACAGTGGGTATTAAATTACCTTCAATGGATGGCACTTTCATAAATGGGTATTCGGTGCGTGTGTTTACACCCACTTAGACCGCTTCAACTTCAAGTTCATACGCCAAATATAGAGAAAACTCGTGCCGAACTCGTATACACTGAAAGCTTGACTCACACGTTTTGACGAAAAGAGAGATAAGAATCTACTCGAGTGAATTAGTGATTCACACGCTAGCAGAAATATATGTTAACCCAAAATATTTTGTTGCCCAAAATATACCTTATATCAGTGTTTTTCAAAATTAGCTATTTTGGGCTCCACCACATTAGGTCAGGCTTCGTGAAGCTATTTTTATAATATTCTTTATTGGGTTTTCACACTATAAAATAACTTCAAGAATTCGGAATGCTAATTTTTTCAAATATGAATAAAGGGTATTTACCAAAGGTGTAGTCAGAGCTTGTGAAGTTATTTTTTGTTTCATACCTCTATGCTTTTATTATTATTATTATTATTATTATTATCATTATTATTATTATCATTATTATTAATATCATCATCATCATTATTATAAATATTATTATAAACACCACGTCTTACTACCCGTTCGGGTTGTACGCACTTACGCTGATGTGTAATGGTAGGGTGGTTGTGAGATGAAATGGAGGACCTACAGTTTAACGTAGGATCCGAACTACGGTGGAGGCCTTGCATTCCTTACATTCACAAGTTGTGATTAATAATACACGTATTGTCAGAGGTGAAGGAAAGATTTGGTAATCAGATAAATCTGTGCCAGGACCGAGGATTGAACCCCGGAACCCCAGCACAGAAGACCGACACCTTACGCCTGGACCATCAGGTCCCCCTCTATTCTTGTAGAATTGAACTGTCGTTATTTAATGTTCATAATATTAGCGTGAGCAATTTTATGAGGACTCCAGAATATACCTTTTCTGGTGCAAGGGTTTCTTCGGTGTAAAAAGTTTGGGAATTCCTACCTTAAATTGTCTTACGAATGGGCATTTGATACACCTTATATACACAAACATATATATATATATATATATATATATTAGTTAACACACAATAGATGAAATGGTTTAATATTATTAATGCAATTTTAAAGGTATTGATTAATTGTATTTGTTTGGGTGAAATAGAGTGGCTTGATTTAAATGGCTGCTGTGTTTGTGATGCTATTCTTCGCTTCTTTAAGCTTTTTAATGTTTATTTAGCTGTTGAAAATAACAGAAAATTTTGATGAAAAAATTGACTCATTTAATAAAAAAAATAAAAAAATCATCATTCAATTAATTCTATTCACAAGGCTTAAAACTTAGTTAGATTTATGAAATAGGAGCCTATATCTATTCTTTGACCCACGTATCGGATACTAACACATCTTATCATAGTATTAATAACATATAAATACCAATTTATTTATTTTGTAGATAGAGCGATAGTTTTTATATCGAAATAAATTATTTTTACCAACTTCAATGACTTCATGATCTAACGCGCTACACTCTCAAACTATATTGCCGATGACGGGGAGGTCGAGGTTCATATTTCGGTTGGGTGTATTGGAGATGGTTTTCCAAAAATGTTTTTCACTTTCACTCAATGCAAATGCTGGTATACTTCTTATAAATATAAACGTTCTAATCCCCAAAACAATTAGCGTAATTGTAAGGTGTCGGACTTCTGTGCTGGGGGTCTGGGGTTCAATCCTCGGTCCCGGCACAGATTTATCTGATTGCCAAACCCTTCCTTCACCTCTGACAAGACGTGCATTAATCACAACTTGTGAATGTGTGGAATGCCAGGCCTCCACCGTGGTTCGGATTCCACGTTAAACGGTAGGTCCTCCATTTCATCTCACAGTCACCCTACCATTACACATTAGCGTAAGTGCGTATAACCCGAACGGGTAGTAAGACGCGGTGCTAATAATAATAATAATAATAATAATAATAATAATAATACTAATAATAATAATTAGCGTAATCAGTAGTCTACAATAATAATCTTATAACATGAACGGGTAGTAAGACGTGGCATTAAAAATATACACATGATATATTGTTGACATCTCTAATCATGATCTATTTCTGTGTGGACATTTTCCACGCGCGTCGCTCATGCGCAGTCGTAAGGTAGAAATCGGTGACGACAATCTTAGTCTTGCAATCATCTGGCTCAGGTGACCAAACTATTGATGCTTCCTTCATCACCAGATATGATTCAGCCCATGCTAGCCGCCAACTCAAAAAAAAGAAAGGCTATTAAAGCGATGACCTTGAAATTACAGGATAATCGTTAGGGAAAAATTGGATCACGTCCGAAGAAAAATAAATGCTGCGGGAAAAATAAAAAATGTGAATCTATCATTATTGTTCCTCATAAAATGATACGTTGGTTTTTGTTTTATTTTCACCATGTCTTAGCACCCGTTTGATTAGGTTTTTTTTTATTTCCCATACATTAATTGCTCAGTTGAGTTATAGATGATGAAGGTATAATTTTAGAGAAAAGGTACCCCGATTTGCGTTGAGTTAGATTGGGATACTCTTTATAAGAAAACCACCCTACGTACACCTGACAATAATTCGAATATCTTTCCCCCCGAAATTGATATTTATAATACTAACAATATTAGTCTACTAACAACTGCATCACGCACCAGTCGCCATATGGTCTAAAGTGTTGCGATAGCCTCAGTAATTATACGGATCCACCCCATGTTATTTAATTTATAACTGTGATTTAACTCTCTTATCTGTGCTTTAATGCTGTTGCACTTTTTCTAAAAAAAAACTACATTTTCCTTAACCTTTTTACTATACCACATTAATCGTAGACGTTTAACAGGCTTGAGGAAATATATTATGGCTATGCTACATAATAATGATATTGAGATGTTAATATTTAAGCTTTAAAAAGTCATTGATCCGTAAATCTTAACAATTATATTTTTGTCCCTAATTTGATGCACGCTTTGACTTTTCAGAAATAATTACAAATAATCTTATGTAAGCAAGTATAATAACATTAATAAATATTAAATATATTTTACATAGTTGTTGTGACATATTACATTACTTTCCCAAGCCTTTCATTTGCAAAAAAATAAAATAATCGACGGTAGTCAATCAACCATCAACATTTTACTGTACAGTTTTAAAAGCATAAAATAACAAGTTTGACCCCATATAACTTGTGAATTGTAGTATTTTGAAACCATTGAACCACTATTTATAGCTTATAATAAATTATACGCTTTGTTAAAAATGAGCAGTAAAATGTTGATGGTTGAATGACCTTAAATTAAATTGTCAATCTTTGCGTATTTATTATTGTGGCCCATAGGACCTTTTAGGCCAATGAACTACTATCAACGTGAGAACAACAGTGAGTTTGGAAAGGTGGTCCGGCTATTACCAGTGGAATGTGTTTCATAAATAAGTATTCTAGATCATGCTTATTCATCTAAATAGATAATGTTTTTACTGTTCCAGAAATAATTATTACTCTGAAGATTCTTTAACATATCGTCGCTGTTAAATCAAACCGGCATATGTGCAAAAATTGAGTTTTTGAGTTGTTGGTGTCAAAAAATTTCTTTTTTCCCCATCTATTTTTAAGTCGAACCGGCATATTGTATAGTTGAATAAAAATCCGTCAGATGGCGTTGGGCCGGTATGCATTTACGTGGAAATAGCCAGTGTGTTTATCAGAAGACAGATCTATTGTGCAATACCCCAGTCGCTTCAAAACCTTCAAGGAGGAAAGACGTCCGTCATGTAAGTAAAACTGAATTATCTCACAATAGTACATTTTTATTATTACACAGATATGACTTATTGGCAGATAATCTGGTTTGCACTCAACATTAATGCGTTTCTAGCAGCCTAAAGTTAGTTACCGCCGGGATAATACCGTCAATTTATTCAGATTTCTATAAAAATTTGTGAAACTTTGAAGTTACCAGCAAAGGGAAGATCAATATTATGTTAATTGTTGTTTAAAAACAAATTGTGAAGCAATACATTATTTTTTCATTGACAACATTATCTTTTATTTCTACCTAAAACAGGTTCCAAAAGAAGAAGCCACTGTGACACAAAAGCAAATATTACACTGATTTTAAAGTCATACTGGCATATCTGCTTATTTCTCTTAATTTAAGCAATTTCCGATTCATTTGCAACTACTACTTCAATAAGCAGTATTCGTCTAAATTTTATTCATGCAAAAGGTGGCATTGTGGTGAACCAAACGGACGTTAAATGGAAAATATCACATGCGAAAACTTTAAAGTGCTCTGGTGAAAAATATGCATTTTGCAGATGTGCCGGTTTGATTTCACAGCGACGATATTTTCTCAACATACAGTACTTTCTTAGAAAGAAAAAAAAATTACAAAACCAGACGTAGAAATGTTCTCGGAAAAACCACCATCAGTCCAATCAACGGGGTTTTGAACCACGATCTCTCTTTCACAGGGAGTCTGTCTAGTTTATCCCGAGATTGACGCCTTACACCATTCAGCCACTGAAGTAGGTGACGGTTTGTTAAAAAGATAAGTTATAATTTATTCAAACCAATTTAAATACCTTAAATATGTTAACATATTTTACTAGCTTAATTAAATGTGTAGACCCTTTATTCTCACTTCACTGGTCATATAGTCTAAGACGTTAACCTCTCAATCTATTGGATTGCCGATTACGGGAAGACCGGGACTAGAATGCTGGTTGAATGTCCTAAGGGTGGTTTTTCATAAAGTATTTTACACTCTTACTCTAATCAAATACCGGTACATTTCTTTTAAATTCAACTCTCCTCCTCTTAACCCAATACTGTAAGAATGATAATAACCCTAATGGTTAGAAAGACGCTACGTACAAAAAAAGTTCATTATTAAAAATACAGGTTACTTATAAGAATCAAAATTAGTATCTATATTTTAATAAATGCAATATTTGTTGTTTTTAAATTTTAAAATATTGATGTCAAAAAGAGTAAATCCCCAACGCATCTTACTATCCTTTCTGATTGTCTGGATTTAACTGCATTATTGAAGTCGAGATTAAGAAGGCAGGATTTATTGGAAATGTATCCAAGTTTACATGAAGGAAGAGTAAGGAACTATTTAAAAAAACATTTTAGTACACCATTTTGGGATTAGCACTCCAAACTCTCTGTCACCGGCAAACCAAACTAGATGATCTTGACGTCTCCGAAAAGACACACAGTCCATTCACCATAGGAGTGGTGGGTACTAACAGCTTGCAAAAGAGTGTTATTGCAAACGTTGGTTGAACGTCACTATGGTGGAAATAGTAATTATATTCTTAGTAATACTATATTAACAATCAAAGGGTTAAAAAAAACTTTTAATAATACTTCCCTAAGGATTACTGTCTAATTAGCTTTTTCGTAGTTTGTTAAAATAACAGAATATAATAATACAATTGTTATGTTTTTTGTTTTGTGGTTGCACCAGCAAGAGATATTATAATACATAAAATAGTAAATTAAAAAATATTATATTCACATTTGTATCTTATTATCGCTGTCCACAAAAATAAAAAAAAAGTTTTTTTAATATAACAATAGAGCCATACAATATAATAGTTTAAGAATAAAAGTTTATATTTTGTAAACACGTGCGCATGAATACAACTGAACATGGTCTGTAAGGCATCATCACCCACTCTTGTGACAGCTGGTTCATTATCTCAATTTATTACGATAAAGCAACCTTATAATCTCTCGTTTGTAAAATATTTTTAAACTATCTACAGACACAATCTCCACAAAAATAAAGATCCAAACGGTTATTTTCATAAGTTATTTCAATAATGTAAAAACGATTAAGAGAGAGAGAAAAAAAGTTAAAATCAAATTTATTATTGTGAAAGTTTTGAAAAGTGGAAGCAGATCAACACATGGTCATGCAGATCATATGGTTTGGCGAATAGATACATGAGATTATATTTGGTAGTATTACCTTGCTGTCAGTTACCACCATTCCTATGGCGAGTGTACTTTAGTACTACCTATCTAGAACCTCATCGAGAAGTCTGTGACGCTGCTATTTTTCTCTAACAAGACAACTTCTAATGTATAGTATTTTTTGTGAAAATTGGTAAAAAAAAAAAGACACCTGGACACGGGAATCGATCCCGAGACCTTTGGCTTAGTACGCCAATGTTCTAACCACTGAGATATCCAGGAATCATGTCCCGGGCTTCGATTCCCGTGCCCAGGTGTCATTTTTAAATTTTCAGAATATGATATCTAGATGGATTAAATCCACATTAAAAGCAAATATAATAGCTTGGGCTATTTGATTCTCTATAGTATTTATGTTTGTACATGTAAGCCAACATAGTTCAAGTTTTAAAATGAGCCTATTAAGATGACAACACGATCATCCACCTCAGCGAACTTAGTTGGTTTCGTCTCTGGTAATTATTTACAAGGTCAATCGCAACTTGTTTCCTTATGATTTCGTCCATTTAACTTTGATTTACAAGCAATACATTTCCAAATACAATGTATTAAATGTTGAACAAGCATCCATATAGAATTTTATGAAGAGAAAAGTATTTAAAATGTAACACTAATAGGGAGAAAGAATCACTTAAAGAGATGAACCCTTGGAATCTCGCAATAAATGTTAAGTACATCTCTCTTTTTGGTATTTACTATCGCTAAAATGCAACGATTTTCTGAAACCTTCATCTTGTTTTAACTTTTATCGTTACTAAAATATGGTATAAGTACCATAGTTGTATGTATTTATTTGAATTTAATAGATCGTTACCTTTGACATATAATGCCAATAGACAGTAAGTTCAAAATTAAACAAGTTTTATTTTATTTTGGACATAACGTTGTAATGGTTTTAAAATTATATTGTATTCCATTATTACCTAAGTAATTTTATTGGAAGCTCGTATATGAAAACCATAGCGTCAATGAAGAAGAAGAAGAAGAAGACGAGAGTGGATGAATTATGAGAAACAACGGAACAATGATAAGTTTATAACGTGCATTTTAAAAGAAATGAATGTCTAACTGTTTAGTTACACTCAACAAGATCCCAGACCAACAACGAAGAGGTAGGTTTTTTTTAGAAGTAGTACTAATAGTTTAGATTTTTAATCAGCTTGTAGAAAATCTTTAACATATTTTTAAAGAAAGTGACTTTAGAAATATCACTAGAATCATACTAAAGCTTAGTGTGTATGTCATGCTACCACCAGTGCGCGATGTTTCATCAAATATTAATAGAGAATATGCTTGCTTAGCTAAATAAACGTTTCATCCCCAGAAATATAGTTACTATAAAGATTTTTTTAAATTAATATGGCAACATACATGTTTAAGGTGTGGCAGAAGGAATCGTGAGTAATATTACAATTTTAATAGCATTGCTTTTTAGGCCAAAATAAATCAAATATTTCTCCAGTAGCAACATAGAGTTTAGTTTTCTGCATATGCTAATATCAACAGATATTTGTCAAGGGTGTCCTGGAATTTTGTCAAAACTTTTCCTCTTTATTTTAAAAGTTTTGACAAAATTCCAGGACATCCTTGACAAATATTCAAGATCTGTTGATATTAGCATATGCAGAAAACTAAACTCTATGCTGCTACTGGAGAAATATTTGATTTATTTTGGCCAATATTTCTCCAGTAGCAACATAGAGTTTAGTTTTCTGCATATGCTAATATCAACAGATCTTGAATATTTGTCAAGGATGTCCTGGAATTTTGTCAAAACTTTTAAAATAAAGAGGGAAAGTTTTGACAAAATTCCAGGACATCCTTGACAAATATTCAAGATCTGTTGATATTAGCATATGCAGAAAACTAAGCTCTATGTTGCTACTAGAGAAATATTTGATTTATTTTGGCCAAACAAATTTCAATTCTATAAAAACTGTAAAAACACTTGCGCTCCCTTCTGCTACACCTTAATTAAAAAAACTCCATGGCGTGAGCCCAATAGCGAGCTATATCGACCGAGCGGTCGCCACCATTAGCAATGGTAATGCCAACATTTTTCTGATAGAAGGTGTCATGTGGTCAGCACAACGAACCCTTTGGCCATTAATCTCAGTTTTCTGGACTGGAGCTGCTACCTATTTATTCAAGTAGCTCTCCATTTGTCCTCACGAGGCTGATTTAAACTCGTTCCCAAACCACTGCTACACAGAATAATTCTGAATACGCCGTAAATTGAACCCGGGTCCTCTGGATCTGTAACCATGAACTCTGACCACATTAGGCCTCCCACAGAATTATTGTTAAATAAAACTATGTACCTCTCCATTTATGACCTACCTCACTGGCCGAATGGTCTAATAAAGTGTCACTCTCGTATTAGACTGGCCTGATGATGACGGGGAGATCGGAGTTTGAATCCCGGTCGGGTCTACTGTAGGTGGTTTTTCCCTAAATACTTTCCCCCTTTTCCCCTCTTTTCTACGTCAATGTGGGTGTATTACCTTTAAAATGATTCCTTCCTCATCCCTACCCCATCAGAGTAAATTATCATATATGCGTTTAACCTGAACAGGTAGTAAGACATAGTGATGAAAAAAATACCCATCAATTAGTTATTAATTAATACTCCCCAAGTTCAGTTATTGTCGAAGATTGATTAAAATTGTTTAATGTTGTATATTTAACACGCCTTGGCTATCGACAGCTAATACCTTTTTTTCTTACTATTTTTTAGCACGGTGCCTTACTTCCTGTTCCGTTTATACGCTTATGTACTAAGGTAATAGTTTAAGGGATTAGGAAGATTAAATTCATAGAAAATGTACCCGCATTTCTATGAAGGGAGAGTGTAAAACCATTTGGGGGAAAAACACCTTCATTACACCTGACCGAAATTCGAACCTCGATCTACCCATCATTGACAATCTAGTCTACTGCGAGAGTATCGCGTTAGACCATGTGGACATTGAAGCGAGTAATACTTATTATTATTATTATTATTATTATTATTATTATTATTATTATTATACAGTAGTATAACTTACAACCTCTTAATATCGAGTATTATAATCCTTTCCTTGAAGTCATTGACAGGATTTGAACATGAAATTTAAAGAGACTCAGAGGCATAAACATAAACAAGACCTACTTGCTCTTACCTATGCCATATAAATTGATTGGGGTATGTATGGTTTATATTTACCACTCTTAGTTGAACAGTGTGTAATATCTTGTTTACTTGATAAGTTTATTAAAATGGATACTTTATTCAAGATAATTGGAAGGGAAAATTATTTTACATTCTTCTAGTCCACTAGATTAGTTGAATGTTACATATATACTTTCACCATTATATTAAACTTCGTCTACTCTGAAAGGTAGTAGTCAAACCTTGATCTTATATATTTATTTTTTTAGCACCGCGTCTTACTACCCGTTTGGCTTACACGCTTATGTATTAATTACGTAAATGGTTTTAGGGGTTATGGAGGTTATATTCAGAGGTACCCGTATTTGCGTGGAGGGGGAGTGGAAAACCATTTTGGAAAAAACGCCCTCAGTACACCCAACCGATATTTTAACCTCGATACCCCCGTCATCAGCATTGACCTTATAGGATGCTCCAAAGTATAACTCATGAAGATAGGACTACTATCTTGCAAACAAATTGAACATGAAGATAAGACTACTATCTTTCAAACAAATTGTACATGAAGATAAGACTACAATCTTGCAAACAAATTGTACATGAAGATAAGACTACTATCTTGCAAACAAATTGTACATGAAGATAAGACTACTATCTTGCAAACAAATTGTACATGAAAATCCAAATCATACAAACATTTAAAAATGAATCATTTTAGCGTGAGAAACTTGTAAAATAAAAACAAGCTTTACTTTAAAGGAAGTAACTCAAAGTCTCAGTAGAACAGTCATAGAATCTTTTCAGCTCGGTAGTAAGAGATTAACTGCTCATTTACGTTTCTAGAATCCTGTGAAGGTCTGTTCAAAATGTCAATATCAAATTATTTTAAAGATATCGAACTATACTGTCTCACGATACAGTTTATTTTTATCACGGATTGTTTGTTCAAGTTGATTACATTTTTCGACATGAGTCTGGTAATTAATTAAATATAAAGTTATAATTAGTGTTGAAATGTTGTCAACTCTTTTATGTTTGCTGAAGTGCAAAAATAACATTTTATTTTATAGCTCATGGGCAATGAGGTTGTAGAAAGAGAGGATGCCAAAGAAAATGACGGAGAAGTATGTAGGAAAAAAACCCACAAGAGAGGCTAACAAGGAGATGGGATGAGCAGATAACAGAAAGTGTGCAAGTGAGAGGAGAAGAACGGAAGCAATTCAAAGTGGAAGAACGGTGGAATTATTGAGGTTGATGGAGGCAGTTTACTAAACTGACCCTGTCACAGGCTGGAAACAGTTGAGATAATGATGATTTTATGACCCTATTCGTTGATTAGATAGATCCTTCTATTTGCACAACGTATTACTCTATCTGTTCAGTTTGTACGCAAATGTACTAACTATGTTAATTAGTTCGGGAGGAGGATGGTTGAATTTAGAGAAAGTGTATCCACATTTGCATAGAGGGAGAGTGGAGAACCATTTGGGAAAATTCACCCTAAGTACACCCGAATAAGATTCGAGATCCGATCTCTCTATCATCGTCAGTCTAGTCTATTGCAAGAGTGACGCCTTATACCATGCGACCACCGAAGCAAGTGGATACAAAAGTAGAGGTATAGCTAATTAGTAATTTCCAGAGGATTGTGAAGGCAATCTAATGAATAGATTATGTTCTCATCATAAAACGGTGATTATTTACTTATAGCTTAAAAATATATAATAATATCTTCTAATAATAACAATAATAATTATTATTATACCTAAATATAATATAATAATAATAATATCAAAATAATATTAGGTAATAATAATATAATAACAATATTATAATATAATTTAGTAATAAGATCCAATAATATAATAATATAATATAATATGATATAATAATATCAAATACTAATATAATCATAATATAATAATATCTGAAAGAAATATAATTATATAATATAATAATATCTGATAGTAAAATAATATAATAATATAATAGGCCTATAGGGAAGTGTGGAGAAAGTTAGTGAGGACGGATTATGTACGGAGCTGTTTTTTTGAGCTGTATTCACAGTTTCTTGCCTACCCCGTAAAGCAATTGGGTGATATGGTATGAATAATAATATAATATAATAAAAAAAATATAATAATATCTCATAATAATAAACTTAGCGAAATGTAAATGTCAAACTGGAATGAAAACTACCATCGCTACTTTGGGAACTTAGTTCTGACGTAGTGTCAAAGGTAATTTCTGCACTTTGGATAAGATAAACTTGGAAAGCCGACCGGGCGCAAGGCAGCGGGTGAGATGAGATTTTAATTTATCTTTGGTGGACTTGTGGCTATCGGTAGAATGTTCCGTGTTTTACACACACATGCGTTAGTGTACAAATACCCACATACCAGGAATACTTTTGTAATACAAGTGGGGGAATGCGTATTTGTAAATGATACCATGAAGGTGAAACTACAAAGGGCCACGAAGGAATTTAATTCATCTATGAGCTCTTTTATATTATTCAATTTTATTATTTATCTTTATCATATAATTCTATTATATATATGAGATAAAGTGCACTTAGCATGTTATAATATGCCATTAAATTAAATATTATATAATTGTAGAAAGTGAAGCGCAATAAATATTCCAGATGAGGGATTGTCACTTTCTGTCAAACGTGCCAGAACAAATGCCATACCACATCATTCATATAAAACCCGGTGCACACGGGCGACGTGCGTAAATCTTTTCAGTCGCGTCCTGAGACGCCGCGTCGCCGCTAAAAAATAAATTCACACAAGTGACCTACGTTTTGTGACGCTTAAGTTGACGCCACGTCACCACATCTGGAGCAGTACACTTGCGTCTATTTTGGACGTCCAAACACAAACTTAACACCAGCAGACCCTCTTTGGTGGCCTCGTGGTCTAAGGCGCTACTCTTGCAGTAGGCTAGACTGATGATGACGGGGAGATGGAGGTTCAGATCTCGGTCGGGTGTATTGGAAGTATGGATGGTGTTGTTCCAAATTGGTTTTACCCTTTCCCTCCATGCAAACGTGGGTACATTTCCTTTAAGATATAACCTCCCTAATCCCTAAAACCGTTAGCGTAATTAGTAAATAAGCATATAACCCGAACGTGTAGTAAGACCCGGTGCTATAAAAAACAACACCAGTAGTACAATGACGCGCGCAGTACATGTGCACTGCTCTATGTCGTCACAGGCACTGGCAGGACGCCGAGAGTGACAACGTCACCGCCGCAACCCTTATTTTGACGCGCCACTGATGCCAACTTGATGCCGGACCTAGCGTCCAGTGGGAGCTCCTTCATTTTAATCACTGTAATGCTGGAGCGTGCCGTCACTTTGACTTCACAGGATTCGACTGAAAATAATTATGCGCGTCACCAGTAATTTTTAGATATATCAGAAAAGGTTCTTCAACCGATGAATCGACTATAAGCTACCCACGTGTTTATATACAATACTACCCAGTATTTGTATCAACTGCTTCAAACATTGTCACATATCTCACATAGAGAAGATTTTCTACTTTTCAAAAGCCGGTGAAATTATTTTGTTTGTTTATACTAATATCTAGCACGCACTTTATACGGAAACATTTCCGCACTCATAGAGGAAATTAACTTAACATAGAGCAACCCTCATCGGTGTACACACGAACAAAATAATCACTCCTTTCTAATTCTTATTTGACTATCGGGGTTCAAATCTTTGCTGGGTATATTGAGGTGTTTTTTTCTTAAATAGCATCCCACTCTTCCGCCACGCAGCTATAGGAACATTTATTATAAGTTTTAACTTGTTCATTTCTACCCCAATAATGAAAAAATTGCGGATGTTTCGGACGGTAAATAAGACACGAAGTAAATAGTGAGAATACGGGGGTGCTAAAAAAACTTATAATGGGATAAAATACCAGATAAAACACAAACCAAGCGCCTAAAACCGAACTACCTCATTATTTAGAGGAAACCATACGTCATAAATGATTAGTCACGATTTTACACAACCTAGCATACATTCTTACTATAATTGGTACCAAATTTTCAAAAATTATTTATCAGCAAATCAACCCTTATTTAAAAAATGGTTCTTTGATAAGTGTTATAACTAATAAATAAAAATCAATATTCTTTTTTATACTTAATTGATTTATTAATTATTTGAGCGTATTTTACGGATGATTGATATTAAATAATTAAGATGTTTTAACAATCGATGTGACGATTTTATTTAAAATATTTATTGGAAGTGTACCCGCATTTACGCAGAGAGTGTGGAAAGCCATTTTGAAAAAAAAGCACACTCATAACAGAGCCTCGATCTACCCGTTCTCGGCAGTCTAGTCTACTATGAAAGTGACACCTTGGGTCATGCACCCATCGAAGTGGGCTAGCGCCGCACTTAAGGTGTACTAGATCTGACCATGAAACTGGCCATAAGACTCCTGGTCTAGACTCATGACGATCATAAACATACTGTTATCTTTCTCCGGTGAGGCGCAATATTTTCTTGGTGACCCTTTACCCCGGAGGGCCTACTTAATTCAAAACAAGCTATCCATCAACGTACCAATAACCAACTAACATGGCTGCTAGTAGCAAAACTGGTAGCTATAATGGAAATAGTGCATAATTTGAGTATAAAACATTATATATTTTTCAGAAAAGAGTTGAGTACAAGCGCGGACGCAAAAGAGATACATATTTAAATAGTGACATCTTTTAAAAAGGAAGTTCTGATATTTCTAATAAACTAAAGATAAAATATCTTTGAGCACTATGTAGTAAGGAATTAGATTTAAATTAATAATTTGCATTCTGCATTTTTTTTATTTCTTTTAGCACCGCGTCTTACTAACTGTTGAGGATATACGATTATGTACTTATTACGCTACTTAGCTAGAGATGAGGAACATTAACGTTTAAAAAAATGTACCCGCATTTTCGCGGAGGAAGAGAGGAAAACCATTTTAGAAAACCAGCCTTAGTACACTCGACCGGGATTCAAACCTTGATCCCCCTGTTATGCGCAGTCTAGTCTATTACAAGAGGTATGTCTTAGATCATGCGGCCATCGAAGCAGGTGTAGTTTTGCTATTGTTACTATAATATTAGAAGTTAAGTTTTAACTTGTACATCAATAAAAGCAATTAGATGTAAACTGCATTCTTTAATTTACATGAACACTTTTCAAAACACGTATAAAATGAATCCCATTTAAAATTATCATCGAAGCCTTCATCGTTTTAATAGGATCATGGTAGGAAGTATTGTTTATAAAATACAAACTTTTTAAGGTGGTAAATATTAATAACATTCTACTTTAATATTAGTATTGCCTTATAGGTATTGATATTATCTACGAAAAACTATGGTTAAAGGCCATGTGACAATTTGCATATATGATATATGATACTTGTATTTCAATTTGCTTTATTATAGTGCTGACCAATAGTACAGCAGCCTATAAAAAGTCAGCACTGAAAAGTACATAAAAAGATATCAAAATTTAATAATAATTACATGGGAAAACCATAATTATAGATAAACAAAACATTTAACCAACAAATTGAGATAATTAAAACATACAGTGAAGTATAGGGATTAAAATTAATAAACATTGACATAATAATTTTATATAAAACCAATAAAAAAAGGAAATTATTTTTTAAATATTTTAATGTGGAACATATAATTTAGGTCTTTTATGGTAAGAGAGCTCCTTAAATAACTCTCTGAGCTTTAATATTTTTTACAATAAAAATCAAATTCGGCAAATCTAGGATTAGCGCTTCGAATACAATGGCCAAGAGGGCTGAGCTAGTAAAAGTTACTGATAAAAAATTATTTTGGATTTCATGATGACCGATAATGCGTTAACGTTTACAGCTATTATAAAATGTTATTTTCTATATAAATGAAACAGATGTAACTACTATTTCGTGGTAGTTGTCATGGTAGTTTCAGGTTGGAGTATAGGGTGTGCGAGAAAAGGGCAGTATTTTGCAAATTTTTTTATTAAAACATTATTTTGGTCAATATAAATCAAATATTTCTCCATCATAAACATATAGTTTAATTTTATTCACATGGTGACCTCAACAGCTCTTGAATATTTATCAAGAGTGGTCTGGAATTTAATGTCAACTTTTCCCCTTCATTTAAAAAGTTTCTCATCTACTGCTGCTATATTCATGACAGATATTCAACCACTGTTGATCTCACCATATGAAGAAAATTAAATGTTTCTACTGAATAAATGTTTGATTTATTTTGTTATAAAAACTGCAAAAACACTGGTCTTAACTCGTGTTCACTACATTTCCACCGTAAATGCGAATAGCCTACTGATCTTAAGTACTATACACAATGGCCTGTGTATTCAAGATTATCACGTAGCAATGTAGATCAACCGGTATAATTCCCCCGACTAAAACACTCCCATAGGAAACTTAAAGACGGTAATTATTGTTTATTTATGTGTGTTATTTTATTTTATTTTTTTCTAGAAATGAACCAGACGTGCAAAGTGTGTGGAGAGCCAGCGGCCGGCTTCCACTTCGGGGCCTTCACGTGCGAAGGATGCAAGGTAAGACATATCTTTTTAGTTAATATGTACTTCAGACACCTTGATTAGGCAGTAGCACGTCCGTTTTTACTGAGAGAAGAGATCCGGTGATCGATTCCTGTCATGATCACGAAATATTTAATTGGTGGAGTGAGAGTTAATATCCGCACACCTTTGAGCACCGTGTCTTATTACCTGTTTTCGAACTTTACGCACATGTACTAATTACGATCGTGTGTCCAAGGATAATTAACGTCGAATTTAGAGGAAGTTTATCCAAATTAGCGTAAAGAGAGAGTAAAAAAAACATTTTGGATACACAAAAAACACTCTCAATACACCCAAATGGGATTCAAAACCCAAACTCAACGTTATCGGCAGTCCAGTCTCTTGTGAGAGTGACGCCTTAAACCATTCTACCACCGAAGTTGATACCCCTTGGGGATTTGATATCTTGTCTTTTCTAAAGTTAAACTAGTTTTTAAGTTGGGTAATAAAAATCAGTCGATTTAGAAAGTGGAACTTAAAAACTCCCAAAAAAAGAAACTTAATGCAGGCCTACATAATTCAAATAGTACTTTTAAATTTAATGCTTTTAGAAACCACGTTGAATTTTAAACGATTCTAATAAGCCTATTATAGTAGTAATTTGTTAATTCAATATTACTTTACTCTTTTGACGACTATGCTGTCCTTTTAAAATTGAAACCTTGCTCCATTTAACTGTGAGCTCAGAAAGGCTGACTCCAAGTCTGGAGGACAGTAGTTCAATCCTTAATGATCTCTAAGCCAAAAAGGAGTATATATCGATAGATTGATTTTACTATTAAAATTTTACTATTATTATGAAATTTTATTGTCTTTGGTTAAGCTGGTATGCAACTACTATTATATTTACCTGGGCTTGAATAGTTGTTGTCAACTAAATAAATAATCAAATATTAATTTATAACTAATGGAATCTATATTAATTTGTATAGCAAGTTAATAAAAAAAAGAATTATGTTGATCTCAGAGTTAATATCATATTATTCTTACATATATTAAAAATTAATAAACTGTAAGAATTATAATATTATGTTTTGTTATTAGTCTATAATAAAAGTAGAACATTTTGAGTAAAAGTATTTTGTTTTTAGCTCCACGTCTTACTACCTGTTCAGTGGTACTAAGAAAAATTAATAAGCGTGTGTGTGTGTGCATGCGTACGTAACAACTTAGATTTTAACCTTAGCCTCAAGGTGCTATTTAGGAACTGTAATATTGATATAGTAATTGACTTTTGAGCAAATAAGTCACACATACAGTTTCTTCAAACATAATAGGTATTTATCATGTATTTGAATTTAAGGTGGACAAGTCAATATGTCGTCCACCAAGATTCGATTTGGGACCAAGCCCCTCAGGGCTACGTTCATCTCGTAAGACACAGCAAGTTAGTCTAATTTGATGGTAACAGCTTGTGCATGGGTTAGCCTTTTGTTAATGTTCAAGACAAAACTCACTCTGAGCAAAAGTTTTTTTTTTAGAAAAAGAATAAATGAAACATCTAGCTAGGGCTGGATAAACTTTTATGGAGGAGATTTCCATGTGTGTCATCTTTAGATCTTTGGACATACAGTAAAACCTTGGATTGCGAGTAACTTGGTTTTCGAGTGTTTTGTAAGACGAGCAAAAATTTTCAATAAATTTTAACTTGATAAACGAGCGATATCTTGAATTCCGAGTAGTACTATGGTTACGCTTTGTCTGCCGAGCAGTGTCATTGGATAGGTTCTTTGTTAAAGTCACACAAAAAGAAAAATATTCCAGTAAACCAACATATAGTAGTGATTCCGTTAGTGACAGTGAAAGTAATCCTAAACAATAACACACCTCCTCCTCCTATCTCTCTCGTCCACCTCACAACAGCCACGATTAAATTTAATAAATAAATTTGATTACAGTACAGTTACATTTAAATAACGAAAATAAAAAAGGTATTAATCATTTTTAGATTAAATATTTTTGGGTTGTGGGACGAATCATCTGAGTTTCCATTATTTCTTATGGGGGAAATTCACTTTGATATACGAGTGCTTTGTATTACGAACACGTTTACGAAACGAATTATGCTCGCAATCCAAGGTTTTACTGTATACTAAATATTATAAATGCTATTTCCTAAAAAAAATATAATAAATTTATTTTAGGGAATGAAATGAAATTTGTATATACTTCAAGATTATTTGTTTATCAATTTTAATTATTTCACTATTTTTTTAATCTATAAGCAATCATAAAATTTATAAGACATCTAGTTTTCTCACTTATAATATGTTAAACTATTTACATTAACATACTGCTTAGCCAAAATAATTGATAATTCTCTGCTAGCTGATAAGAAAATAATTATTTGAACAAGAATACAAAAATTGTGTCCATAGAAGACAAAATATAAAATTCTTAATTCATAGGTCTAGCAGTTATTAAACGAGAAAATGTATGCCTCAAAGTTCACAATTAAAACACAATAAAACACAAGATTATTTCATTTTTTGGGTATATCAGTCCCCTTATTAATCAGAAGAGAGTAAAACAGACAGGACTATTGCAGCCATTATCAACGTATAGCCATGCTGCAGTAGTCCAGTTTGTGTTTTACTCTCTTTTACGTATGAATGAGACTAATGTATCCTGAAAATTTCATAATTATGTGTTTTGTTATATTTTAATTGTGAACTTAAAAGCCTACAATTTTCTGGTGTATCGGACTTGGCCTACACAAGGTATCGTGGACCCTCTCACCAGCCTCCAAACTCCGTTTAGATTATAGCGACGGGTCACTTGGATGTAAACTACAACCCCTCCACAGAGTGGCCATCCTTCACCCGTAGGCCATGCCTTTCAATTTTCCTTTCAATGTTCAATTTAATATAGCCGTTTAGCGTCATTTTTCCTTTGTAAACGATAAAATGTTGAGTTACTGCAATCTCATTTTTAGAGAAATTATTATATCTACTTTCAAGTATTCATACGTCAAGTCATATGTTTTGAATTTATCACTTTTTATATACACTATACCTATAAAATAATATTATCATTACAGTTTAATGTTATCAATGTTGGCCATAGAATAATATGTTTGTATTTTCTAAAAGGCTCTTCCTATGAAAATTGGACCGTATTTTACAAGACTTTAGTTATATTTCGTATAGTGAATATGATCCGAAATAAAAAAATACACTAGGGTCACGTGGTCTCGCAATGCACTTGATGGTTGTTGATTGAAAGTTCAGGGTTCAAGTCCCGTCAAGGTGTACTGGGGTGATTTCTAGCATGTGTTTTAACACTGTAGTTTCACAATCCTCTAGCTACGTTAATGTAAGAGCACATTTTCAAAACTATTTTCCTAATCTATACCTCAAGCTTTAGTTCATTAATACACCTTTTGTTAAAAGTACTGATTAAAATAAATGTTACAACACAATCGTACATACTTTCTCATATAGTCTATTAGAGTTTTAAAAAACCTAATCAATAAACTACACTTGGATTAATGTTCATAAAAAATACCTTTTACAGTGTTAGTTTTTATGTAAGACACTCCTTATGTATACATTCTGAACCAAATCGTTTAGCCATTTTCAATAAAATGTTGAATTTGGAAAAATTGGTCAACAGAAAATTGTCCTTAGCTTTAGAGCTCAAGTTAAAATCAAACTTAAGTCTCGATATATGTATTTATATGTGTGTGTGTGTGTGTGTGTGTGTAAACAACCAACTAAGGCTTTAACCCTAGCTTCACCAATTTATATATTTATTTGTGTGTGTGTGTGTGTGTGTGTGTGTGTGTGTAAACAACCAAACTAAGGCTTTAACTATAGTATCCCATATATATGTGTGTGTGTAAACATATATTTTTATGCGTGTGCAAACAAGTAACTAAGGCTTTCACTAAATCTTCCCTAGTTCATACATATATAGGGGATATATGTATTTATATGTGTGTGTATATAGAATGTAAACATATAAATATATATGAGTGTGCGTAAACAACCAATCTAAGGATTCAACCCTAGTCTCCCATATATATAATATATATATTATATAAATATATATACATATATGGGAGACTAGGGTTGAATCCTTAGATTATATGTATATATATATATATATATATATATATATGTGTGTGTGTGTGTGTGTCCATAAAAATATATTTTATGCGTGTGTAAACAACCAACTAAAGCTTTAACCGTAAATCCCCTATTAATATATATAAAACACTGTCCTAGCGTTCCTAATTATGGAACATATTACAATCAGTGTTGTTTGAGTGTTGTAACACTATCACATACAACTTCCCTCCACCATTCTTAATGCTATGCTTAATTGACTCTAAAAGCGTCAACATATTTCTCTCTCTCTCTTTCTCTACATATATATATATACATATATATACATACTTGTCCCTGTTTAATTGATGATCATTAAACTTGAACTCTTCGTAAATAAGGTCCTTCTGTCACTTATGATGCTCCTTTTAAAATCCCAAATAATAATACTAATCCTTCTGGCATGAAACTCAATTTATTCCAGTAATTTTTATCATAATTTAATACCTTATCTCGTGTTTCAAAAAAACACCCGAAGAAACAGAATAATTGGCTTGAAATGTAGTTTGGAAATATGTCGTTCCATTTCTTCCGTCCCTCCCTTCCCCCCTCCACCCTTCCTCTATCACACGGTAAGGGGAAAAACACATAAAAAGACAAGGGTATTCACTTTGGCCCCCCCAATGGATCTCCATTTGATGGCACCGGTCCTGTCTCCGGGTGGATTCCAACAGTAAACTTTGAAACAGATTCGTGGAATGCGGATCAGTGATGAGAGAACAGTTTGGAATGTATTAGTATTGAATAATATGTAGTAGACGCTGCAGGCAAATCACCATTTTTCGGGGAAGAATCAAAGAAAACTATATTGAGAGTGACTTTTAAATCAAGAATAAGAACTCAGCCTCTTAGGAAGAAAGTAATTGGTTAAGTGAACTTTACTTTCAATTACATGCCTTAAGGGAAACTAATATTAATATATATTTATATTTATATATATATATATATATTAGTGCAGTTGATGGGAAATGAACCTTGACCTCTTGGATAATACTCAGCTTTTGATCAGCCTCCCTCTTATGGTAAATATGAACGGCTGTGTTCATGGGCACATAAACAAATAATTTCTTAACAACCTTCATGACCAAATTAAATAAATAAATACTTTTGATTCAATAAGCTTCTTAGCGTGGATTCACAAGTTCACAAAAAAAACCAATAGCAAAAATTAAACATGATCATGTGACGATCTCTAAAATATCCACTGCATTCCGGTGCGAGTTGAAATATTTTCATATTTGCTTATGTTGCACCATTATGATCTGCTTATAAGATCCAAACACTGCAAATATATTTATATTCACGCAAAGCTTTGCACTATCTTATTTTATAAATCAAATAGTGGAAATAACCTTAGTATTTTAATTCAAGATATTTTGTCGATCGTGTGATTGTATTTAGTAGGCCTATGTGTTACAAAGCATTATGGATGAAAATACATTTCTTCTACCATTTGAATTGTTGCGACACTCAAGCTGATTCTGATTCTTATTTTCTGTAATCGAGTAAATTGCTAGTCCATTGAAGCATATTAATATTTTTATTTTCTGTAATCGTGGGAATTTCTAGTTTACTGAAGCAAATTATTATTTTTATTTTTTATAATCGTGGGAATTGATAGCCCCCTAAAGCAGACTCTGATTTTTATTTTCTGTAATAGTGTGAATTGCCAAGAATCTGAATCAGATTATAATTTTTCTGTAATCGTGGGAATTGCTAATCACTAAAGCAAATTCTGATTTTTATTTTCTGTAATCGTGGGAATTGCTAAGTCACTGAGGCAGATTCTTGTTTTTATTTTCTGTAATAGTGTGAATTGCTAATCCATTGAAGCAAATTATTATTTTTTTCTGTAATCGTGGGAATTGCTAGCCTACTGAAGCAGATTATGAATTTTATTTTCTGCAATAGTGGGAATTGCTAAACAACTGAAGCCGATTCTGATTTTTATTTTCTGTAATCGTGGAAATTTCTAAGACACTGAAGCAGATTATGATTTTTCTTTTCTGTACTCGTGGGAATTGCTAGTCCATTGAAACAGATTCTGATTTTTATTTTCTGCAATCGTGGGAATTGCTAAGTCATTGAAGCAGAATATGATTTCTATTTTATTTGATTGTGTTGGCGGCTAGGCTACTCAAATAGATTCTTCCTTATATTTTCCACAATCATGTGAATTTCTAGGACACTCAAGCATTTTCCACTTTCTATTTTTGACAAACTAGTGAATCATACTTTAATGTTTGAGACCAATCATTACAAACTTTTCTTTTTGAACCACGTATTATCATCCATCGGGGCTACCCGCACGTTACTAAAGCTACTAGTAAAATACCACTCACTAAAATAATGATTCCTAACATTTGCATGCCTTTGTGTGTTGGAGATTTGTACGTCAGAGGAACAGACCAACTATTTTGATTGGGACCACCTGCGTGAACCACATTTCACGTTTTGTTCCTGCTTAGTCATATAGCCTTCCCTAGCCGCGGGGCAGAAGTGACCACACCACAATTTGAATCACGTTGAGCGAGAAAACGTTTAGTGCCGCCGAGTCGTGTCTATCACAGACAGACTGTTAAGTCAATGAATTCCTAGATGACTATTGTTTTAATTTCATCACTTTGATTTAGGTTGCCATAGCTTGGTATTTTTATTTGAAGTATTAAAAAACACCTTTTTTTTTAACTGACTGATTATATTAGAATATGAATTATAAACTAGTTTAAATCTAGAAGACACACAACACCCATTTCCCCGGCCGTCAATTTATCATTGTGAAAGGGGAAACCCACATTTCCCCAATCATAACTTTTTCGGCCAAGTCGGGAACTGAACTTAGGACCCTTAAGAATGAGGTTTACTTGCAAATAACATTGAAATGACCTTCAAATTTAAAGGCAATTTGTATGGTGGTTAGGTAGTTTCTGCCTTGAAAGGTCTCAGACAGCCTAGGTTTGTGGACAACTGAAAAGAAAGAGAGCGAATGAGTTGGGTGAGGATGTTGAACTTTGGCATTGAGCTACAGCTTATTAGTTTCACGGAAATACCTGAAATATATTTCCTTTTCTTGAGTATAGTAATTCTACCTACTTGTCAACTTCCCGTAAAAGAAAAGAATAATATTTTTTTACATATTCATTTATATAATTTTATCCAAACAAATATAATCCATATTTAAAATAATGTAATGACAATAGGTAGGTATCAAAAAATAAAAATAATTTTGGCGTGGTTACGGAACTAGTGATTCATTTATTCATTAAAGTATTGAATTTAATGTAACAAACATGAATAATACATTTTTATTTGATACATTTTGCTATGCATTTAAATAACTTCCAAAACTAACCACAAACACACATGTTTGTTTAGAAAGTAAAAATAATTCTAAACGCACTATTAAAGTAGCGTATTACTTATAATTAATTAATTAAAAATATATATTTCTCTTTTGTTTAATATTTCAAGTGACAGGTTCACTTTGACATGTTTATTTTCCAGTTTGATACTTTACCAAAAGTAAAATTCCAATAAAATTGAATGAACAACCGTATTTTTGTGTTTTTTATTCCAAATTTGTACCAAAAACAGCCTGTTTGGTCGAGTCACTTTAAATGTACCATATGTATATAATTTATACTCCGATAAATAGGCATGTTGACTAAATATCGGGTTCTGGTTTTCTGGTGACAGTGAGGTCAAGGTTCGTATTCCAGATAGGTGCAATGAGAGTGTTTCCTAAATTGTTTCCCCACTTTCCTTCCACGCAAATGTAAGTACATTAAATTTAAATTTCACCTTTATCTCCAGCTACTCAATTAGCGATATTAAATCCGGATACCCTGAGCGGGTGTTATCTAGGTGTTTTGTACACTTTAAAATGTACATTACATTTTATTTAGATTTTTGTTTAGCACAACGTCTTACTATCCACCCGGGTTATACACATTATGTACTAATTACGCTAGTGTGTTAGGTATGAGGAAGGTTGAATATGGATGAAGTGACCAGCATTTGCGCTAAGGGAAAGTTGGAAACTACTTGAGAAAATACACCCTCAGTATAGCCATTCAGGGATTCGAGCCCCGTTCTCTCCGTCATTGGCAGTCTAGTATATTGTTACCCTTAGACCTTTCGATGACCGAATTGGGTTAGGGTAGTTTGAGTGCATTGTAACAGGGATGAGGTGAGAGGTTTATGGAAATATAACAGTAAAATTTGCAGGATGATAATTATTCCCAGCGCAACTGGCTAGGTTTTGAACCTTGACCTCTTTGTTAACGTTGACCAATTCTAAACCAAGACTGATATATTAGACCTCACGGGGATAGTATTTACTGTGTTGTTTTTAATTTCAAATTCATGCTTTTGGCATAGTACGAGTACAATCTATTGTGGTTGTGTCTTGACTTGTAAAGTTGAACGTTCTGGAACCTTAAAGTCATTGATTAACATTATGGCCCAATACAAAAAATAATATTGTGTGTTATGATTATTTTATATTTATTTAATAAATTCAGGATAAAAATAACAATTTTAAACCTAATCCAGTCTATTTTACATTGTATTATGTCACCATCCCTTGCCACCCACATTATTTTTGCGACCAAAATTGACAAATATTGTATTATAAACTATAATTAGTGTTATTTAATAAGTATTGATAATATCTATTAAAATTGACAGCTATAGGTCACGTGACCTGACGGATGCATACATGAAAGTAGATCTATTTATTTTTATAGTGCCTTCTTATGAAAACTTGACTCTACTATCCACTGATTTTTGGAGGAATGACATCTAGAAGGCCTTTTTTCTTACTACATACCACTATATAGTAGAATTCTTGATAGGAAAAATGGCCTCTCAGACAATAATTCCTACAAAACTCGGTGGAGCGCTTTAGTTTACATTGAGAATTTCATACTACAACCGAAACCTCTAAGAAATTAAACTTTTTTTTAATGTTATGTTGTTTATTAATATAAATTGAGAATATGTGGATCTTAAATTTTTTAAACTTTGGCCACCAT
Source organism: Timema bartmani (assembly GCA_902151455.1). Lineage (NCBI taxonomy): Eukaryota > Metazoa > Arthropoda > Insecta > Phasmatodea > Timematidae > Timema > Timema bartmani. The sequence goes on from CABFWB010000529.1 coordinate 92,751, forward strand.
TTTCATTAGAGCATATGTCTTTTCCGGCTAAAATATTAGCATATCTAATATTATAAATTAAGAATAAATAATTATTGTTGTTCATTGTTTTATCTGAGGTTGAATCAGATATATTTTTAACTGATTTCATATTAATTACGATCATTGATGTATTATTTTCCGAGTCCATGTAATGATTGGTTTAAAAACAAATGTGAATGGTTATTACTATTAATCATACTAACTAAAAATTCTCTTGGATTATATAAGATTCGATAAAATGTAATATAATATAATTCACATTATGGATTATACACCGGTTACGAAATACCTCAGACTTGGAACATACACTGTACACAGTCAAAGTATACTAATGATCAGGAGGACAAAGGTGTCGGGTCCGTCTTGCCTGAGCTATAGCTCAGAGGTACAGCAGTCTTTTCACCATAGGAGTGAGTGGTGGTAACTGACCTCTAGCAGAAGTTTTATTTTACTGCAAACATTGATTGAAAGTCACTCATATTAATTAACCTATGTGTAAATATTTATTATTTGCTTAATAATTGATGATAAAGTAGTTTTATCAAACGCTTCCAATTAATACTTCCCTTGGAATTACTGAACTAAAAAACTACTGCTAGCTGTCATTTACCACTCTTCCTATGTTGAGTCGACTGTATCAGGAATGTCAGTACTCGAATCCTAGTCTGATTTAGCAAGTGTGGGTATCTGACATTGTATCCCACAAACTCTCCCTCCTTCCAAATGCTAGTACCCTTCCTTTAAATTCTACCTTTCCTAAATTATAACCACGCCATTTGTGAAAGAAACAGATAAATATAAATTTTATTTCCTAAATGGCTCTCTACGAAAATGTGGGTACACTTCCTCAAATAATAACCATCCTCATCCTTGACCCAACAGAGTAATTAGTACATATGCTTACAACCCAAACGGGTAGTCATACCCGGTGTTAATAAATAAAATAAATATAAAGAGTAGTTGGGTGCGTATCATATGATAAGGAAATGGGTAAAAACTATGTTGCTTAAGCAACTTAAATAAAAAACACAAATTTTATGTGACATATATTATTAAATTTTAAAGTCTAATATGTTCAAATTTACTTTAAGATAGTTTAATTTTTTTTAAATAACGTCATTTAAGTTGTTTTTTTTAAATGGAAATATCAAAATGTCAAGGAATTACTAGATGGCATAGATTAGAATGCTAGGTATTTTAAAATGTTCTATAAACCTGTAGGATTGTTGCATGTGTTTCCACTCCTAGGAAGAAATATGCCTTGGTTTGACCCTCAATATAGTTCAGTTAGGGCAGATATAATTTACAAACAATGCATATTACTACCCTTTCGGAATACCCGCACATGTACACTAATAGAATAGGGATAAGAAAGATAGAATTTAGAGAAAGTGTACTTGAATTTTTCTAGAGGAAGAGTGGGAAATCATTTATGACTAGCTACCTCAGTACAACCGCTGGGATTCAAAACCCATCCTCTCTGTCACCGGCAAGCCAGCCAAGAGGAGACTGACACTTTTTACCACGCGATAAGTGGTGTGAATTGTAAGGGCTATTCTTAATTGTTTTTAATTTTCTTAAAAATTATTTGCTTGTGTATTTTCTCTAATCTTCCCTCCTCTACGGACATTATCTTTTGAGTTTCTCGACACTTTTTAAAATTCAAACCTCTTTGCTTTTTTTTGTGATCATAAGGATGCTTTCTCCCATTCTTTTTCACCATTTTGAAAAAAAATTTATCAACAAATTATAATACTACCCATTCCAACCAATACAGCAATAGCACCTGACGAACTTTGTGTCGGTGCTGGCTTGTTAGAAACTTTTCAGGTCTTAAAAGAGTATTGAAAGATAACCGAGCCCTCCCCCTTCTCCCCTTCTGTAACCAACCAAGCGTACTTAATGGGGTTTTGACAAGAAAAGAATGGAGGTAAAGTGACCTATCTCCAATGTAATATTAAATCGAAAAGGCATGAAAATGGTTTTTTTGGGTTTATTCAGTTTTTTCATATATAAACACCCAATTATAATTGTACTGTTGCAAGCGTAAACTAGTTGCGATAATTAATGCCTAGTTAAAAAATTTAATTTCTTTCTCAATTAATAGTTTGAAGCTCAAACACATTTATTAATTTATATCTAATTTTTTATCTAATTATTCCATGGTTTTATTAAATTTTGAGTCTGGCATAATCGTTTTGCATATTGATACCTTAAATTTGACACAATAAATATTTTATTATCATTCATGATAGTTGAGATATCATCAGAATAAGAATAACCTTTGGGTAAATGGGTGAAATGCGGGTTGCGGGCTGCCCCTTCAACTGTAAAGCTCCTTCTTAACTCAAAAAGTAGACATGCTACCGAATAAGCCAAGGTTTCGGTATTAGCTTTTTTGCTATACTAGAAGGATTAGTTTTTGAAAATGTGTGTGTTCGTCAAACTACGATGGGATTCCCACACTAAGGTGTGTAGTGCTCAGGTAGTAAAGAATATTGAAACTACTTTCATATATTTATATATTTAGAGTCATAGTTATTAAAAGATGTCACTTTTGACAATCATATCGGGATTATATTATAGTTTCGTTAGCAAATAAATCTTTGAAACGTAATTCTTTTCGCGTACACTCGCATCTCAAGGCGCGGGTTCTAAACCCCAAGCACATTTAATCCGGTTTGCCAGTGTTCCAAAGGTCAAGGGTTGGATCCCATCCTGATATACTTAGTGTGTGTATATATATATATATATATATATATATATATAAATTGTGCACTAATCTCTCTCCAGCCCAATATGGTGGTCACATAGTCTAACGCGCTACACTCGTGTTAGACTAGACTGCCGAAGATGGGGAGTTCGAGGTTTGAATCTTGGCTGGGTGAACTGATGGTGGTTTCTCATAAATGTTTTTACAATTTTCCTCCACGCATATATGGGTGTACATCCTCTAAATTAAACCTTACTAATCCCTAACACATCATTGTAATTAGTCCCTACATAAACGTATAACCCGAACGGCTAGTAAGACGCGGTGCTTAAAAAATCTCTCTTCACACAAATGTGGATACATATCCTCCAATCCTACCATCTCTATGGACAAATAAAAAAGAAAATGCATTAGGGATTATTTGTATCCAGCCAGAATTTTGTATCACATTAATTACTCTGCAACCGCCTCTGTGATATCGTGGTTACTGGTAAGAGCTCCTGGGTACATTTCCAGAGGTCCCGGGCTCGATCCTCGGTGCTTCCAGAATTTATGTGAAGCAATGGTTCTGGAACCAGGTCAACTCAGCCTCGTGAGGACAAATAAGGAGATACTTTAATGGAAGAATAGCAGCTCCGGTCCAGAGAACTGAAAAGGTTTGCTGTGCCGATCTCATGGCACCTTTTATCCGCAAAAGTTGTCACTACCATCGCCAACATATGGCGGCCACATGGTAGATACGGCTCGATTGAGGGGTGATGTCATGGAGTTTTTTTATTAATTATTCTTCCTTTGGATACCCTCCCCTCCCCCCCCCCCCCC
>CABFWB010000529.1:96506-108959 GCA_902151455.1 Timema bartmani
CCCCCCCCTCCCCCCCCCCCCCCAAGTTTATTTAATGATCCCTTAAGATGCAAAACAAATAAACAAGTTTATTAAAAGCTATTTTTTTTATTCATTTACATACTATTACAGTTATTTATTTGGAAAATTGGCTTATCTAACACATCAAATGCTCACTATGAAATTACTGATTTATTCCAATAATTCTCCTAGCACTTAAGATCTAGAGAAAACATAAATATTCCCTCCACCGCCTTTCATTTATGAATGTTCGCAAATCAAGTGTAACATTGCATGGAATCACGAGTAGTACTTTTCCTGTTTTGTGTGGATGATCAACAATCTTATATCGGTAATGGGGGTGGGAAGTGGGAGGGGTGACTGGAGGAATCTTGTGGGAAAGGGGGGGAGGGGGGTGAAGAAGAGGAGTAACGAAATGCTGAAGATGTTTATCGACCTATAGCCTAGCGATTAAGACATATAATAAAGCCACGATAAATATAGCATAACATAAAAAAAACATGCTTACACTTGTAATAATAAATATCGTGGCATATATTTAAAATAGGCGCCACTAGTCTGTGAAACGAATCGGTAGATATTAGCACTTCGCCTTGATTTACTTTGCGTTTGCTGTTTTTAAATTACTGCGCTTGGATAATACGTTCTACGTGGTATTATTACATTCAACATTTTAAATTGAGTTATGTAAGAACGTTTAAGGTGCGGATGTAGGGAACGCGAGAAATTCCAGTGGTTTTTACAGTTTTTTTTTTATAACAAAACCTTTTTATTGACCAAATTAAATCAAATATTGCTCCAGCAAAAACATAGATTTAATATTCTTCCCATGGTGATTTCAAGAGTTGTTGAATATCTCCCACGAACATAGTGGCATTAGATGAGAAACTTTTTTAGTGAAGGAAAAAAGCTGTTATTTAATTCCAAGACACCCTTGAAAGATATTTAAGAACTTCTGTTATCACCATGTGAAGAAAATTGAGCTCCATGTTTCAAATAGAGCAATATTATATTTCTTTTGATAAAAAAAACTCGCCTCGGTGGCGTAGTTGGCTAACGCGCTAGTCGTGTTGAGCCCGACTGCCGAGGACGGGGAGACCGAGGTTCGAATCTCGGTTGGATGAACTGGGGGGGGTTTTTCCTAAANCTAAATGGTTTTCCACTCTTCCTCCACGCAAATTCGGGTTCACCTCCTTTAAATTCAACCTTCCCAATTCCTAATCCATTAGCGTAATTAGTACTTGAGCGTATAACCCGAACGGGTAGTAAGACGTGGTGCTAAAAATAATCTAAAAAAAGTTTTGATAAATAAAGTTTTTCTATAAAAACTACAAAAACACTGACCTTTTCTCGCGTCCCCTACATCCTCACCTTAATTCCAGCAAGTTTAAATGTTTGATAGGATGTTTGTATCTGAGCCAAAAGACCAGGGATTGATCACTAACAGGGTGCACAGCGATTTTGATTCTGAACGATGATTTGTTTCTATTATATCGCGTCCTGCAACCTGTCCTGAATATCAGAATATCTTCGCAAACGGGTTAGGGATGAGTAAGAAAAAATTCAGAGGATATGTCACCACGTTTTCGAGTATAAAGAGTGGTAAACTATTAAGGGTAAATAAACATCTCCCGTCCAGTATTCGAAACCCAGCCTCCTGGCTATTGGTGAGCCAGTCTAGACGAGTCTGATGACTTCGTGAGGATTCCCACTGGTGTGGTTAATCTGATAACTTATCTCAGTATACAAAACAATTGATTAAACCAATTACTTCTTTGAGGATTCAAAACATATATAGATTTGCCTGACTAAGTTCATTAGTTTAAAATTGATTTGCTCTGTAACTTCTGAAATCGCAAACAAAATATAGTTTGAAATAAGTAATTCTATGGCAGCAGAAGAATCAAAATATAAATTTTCTCGACTTTCTTGATTTATTTATGGTTTTATTTGAAATTATTCTTAAAATATTTCAGATATAGAGGTATCAACGATTTATTTATTGTGACTAAACTAAATCTACGCCGGCCACTTTTGAATTATTTCTAACCTTTTATGAATTTGTTGGAAAACTACTATTTATGAATCTATTATTAATTATAAAACAAACATTATTGGAACTATTCCACTGTAGTCAAATTGTTACATAAATAAAGCTCACTCTTTTTATTGGCATTTTTATGTTTTATCATTAAAAATTTAAATAAACATCCTAACAACTTGTATTTGTATGTAACGATGAAAATATTAAATTTTAATAATATACCCAACAGTGTTTGTTTTATAATAATAAACAGCTATTTTAAGTTGGGGGGAGGGAAGGTCAGGGGGATATGCGAGTTAAGTATTTTTTTTAGTTTTTATAACAAAAACAATATTTGGCCTAAATGACTAAAACATTGTTTCAGTTGATACCTTTAGTTTATTTTTCTAAACATAGTACTTACAACAGGTCGTATACATCTTTCATGACATAGCGGAATTTTAACAAAAATTTTTACTCTATTATAAGGGTTTCTAGTCAAATTCTTTGGTGCGCATAACAAAGATTCAAGACCAATTGAGATTAATATGTTTAGAAAACTAAACAGAACAAATCTACTCAAGGAATTCTAATTTATTTTGACCAGACTTTTTTTTATATATACAAACTGTTAATTAAAACGTTGGCCATAACTCGTAATTCCTTCATATACATCTTGTAGAGATAGTATTATTTAAATTGAAAAATGACACTTGGACACCGGAATCTAACTCGGAACCTTCGGCTTAGTATGCCAATGCTCTACCCACTGAGTTACCCAGCAATCATTCCTTGCCCAGGGTCATTTTTAACTCATATTTTAAGGCATGAGGTACGAGTGAAGAATGACCCTGGACAAGGGAAGATTCCTGGATAGCTCAGTGGTTAGAGCATTGGTGTACTAAGTCGAGGGTCCCGGGCTTGATTCCCGTGTCCAGGTATCATTTTTAAATTTAAAGAATATGCTATTTATGTGCGGCTATAACCGCAAATTAACAAATATAATAGCTTGGATATTTAATCCATCATTAAAGGGATAAGATAAATTTTAAAACATAGAAATAAAATGTTAAAGTTTATTTAAATAGTGATAGGCGATATCTTAGTAAAAAAAAAATACTCTTGAATATTTCTACAAAAGTAATCATTTCCTAGAAACCACTAAATCCATCTTAAACGTTGTGATTGTATCGATTCATCGATCCTAATGTGAAACTGGCTTGCACTTGCCGTTGAATCTTTATTTTTTCCGATCCGAAAATAACTGGCATTGCAATTGCATTCCACGCACCGGAGGTCGATTTAAAGGAGTTTGTGGGTCTCATCTTTACAAATCACAGCGCCACGTTAACCCGCTTGAACCCTTTAGACGGTCGATTGTTCCATAGGTGTGTCGGATCGCGGCACTTTTAAACGATCGATAGCCGTGGATAATCGATTAATCTATTCTTTTCTTTATGTGAAACCTGTGTACACGCTTTTTTTCTTCTTCTTTACTTGTTGGTTTCCACAATGATTGATTGTTCGATAGATGTTTTTGTTCAAGGGCAATTTAGGAATATCTTTAATGTAAGAATTAGATAACTCTTAATGTAATGAGATAATTCACAAAGTTATTCCTAAAACGGCTTATTTATATATTAAAAAGTCTAGAACAACGATATTTACAATATTTAGTTTCATCAAATTAAGACAACTCTAAGCCACGTCACCTTTTGTTTGAATGTAAAGTTGATCCCTTTTGGTCGTCATTCTCACAATACACTTGGTTGTTGATGACAGGAGAAGCTGGGTTCGAATCCTGTACGGGTGTACTGAAGTTTCTTTTTTTCCTAGATGATCTTTCCAATATCCCTCCATGAAAATTTGTATGTACTTAATCTAAATTCAACCTTCCTCATTCAAAAAACTAACGAAATTATTTTATATGCCTATAGCTTGAACGGGTAGTAAGACTAGATGACACACTCGTATTTAAAGGTAGGAACAATGTTGCCCTACTACTAACGTCAATCACCTCTTAGTTTTAGTTTAATACAAGCCATCACCTGATTGAAATCACCATAACATTTCTGAACATATATCTTATGAAGAACTTTCATCGTTTAAATTTGGTGTTTTAGTGCTTTTATATGTATACCAAGGACGTGACAATATTTTTAATAAATCAATTCAATTTTAGGTATGTGATTACAGGTCTTATGTTTGAATATAATCTTTAAAAAAAACTTGATAAACACAAATAAACATATATTAACGAGAATATGTATTATGTTAATAGCTTATATATCATAATTAGTGTTAATGTTATCAATCATATTTACAGTAGTTCATTCAGTAAAAAAGAAAGTTTCCATAATCATTCCCTGAAAAATAAAGTCACTTCATTGATTTAACACATTCTGGTGGTCTGAGGTCGTTTCAATGTCAAAGATAAAATAATCTTAAAAATGGTAGATTTCATAGTAATTTATTTACGCTATTTATTCACTAAATCCCTTTCTGCAGATAATAATTCAATTTTAATCATAAGCTTACCTTTACTATTATGGTATAGTTACACAATGTGGGGTTAGCATTAGTTAGTTTGAAAATAAATAGTAGGGCTATACTAATTTAATTAACTACCACCAAATTTTAAACTTGTAGACACTTTCAGTTTAATGATGCATGCTTTTCACATTTGTTTCAGAATAAAGTAAAAAATAGTTTAAATAAGATTGTATATTAATTCTACTCGATATAAAATAAACATTTTTCCTAATAAAATATTAACTTGAGTTTTTAAAGTACTAAATAAAACATAAACACTTAATGAACTTGTGTAGTTCTTCGCCTGACACACTTGACTCTTAATGGGATATAGACATGTGGGTGGTTAAGGTTTAATATGTGTGTTCAATGCAGCGTTACTATTGGCTAATATGTACCACACCCCGGATATATTCGTATGAAAAAAAAAAAGGTACACTTAGATTTGATGGTTAAATGTAGGGGGGATGAGGGGAGATGTGATTGAATGGATCAACGTAGAGAATTGAACAAGGTGTGAAATATTGTATTAAATGGCTATTAATCAACTATTGTGAAATGTTTCCCCAGTATGTTGGTACTCCTTATCCCCCCTTTTTTTATTGCCGTTAATGTCGCAAACTTCATGTATACACGCTATTTACGTCAGGCTCTTGACACTAGGTGGGTCATTTACAAAGATATATTTTTACAATGACGTGGCGTGAAGTGTCGCAGTGAAAGCAGAGTTTGCTTAAACTGTTAAAGTCAATGGTTCTCTTCACTCAGTAGAACATTCATTGGTCAGTTATCAACGAAAATATTTTTTTCGTGGGAGCAGAGCCTACGTATGATTGATCAAATGAGGAACAAGTGGGTGAGAATAAATTACAGGAATTGTTTTAATAAGCTCTGCTTACCCTGGGAGCCCTTCACGATCCGACACTGTAGTTTTATCCATAAAATGAATCAATTCAAATTTTAAAAGGGATATATTATTTAAATTTACAATGCCTAACGTTGTTGGATTCAACTATTTTCACAGCTATAAAAGCTACAAAAATAATCTTACTGTATGTATACTTTAAGTCATGTGATATTTAACTGTTACTTTTGATTGATAATATCAATACCTATGAAATAATACTAATAAAAAATAAAATATGATCACTGTTTACCGAAAAAAATATCATGGTTGTATTTTTTTTAAAGTTACTATGTGTATTTATCTAACTAAAGGCTTTATTAAAAATAACCAAAATTTAATTATAAATTTTAGTATCGGAAACCAAGCTAAATCATCCTAAGAAGTAGAATTAGACTTAATAAATTTAAATAAATACCCTAGGTCTTAGCATTCTCTTGAAGAAGGGATGGTAAAGTCGGTATCATATTGCATGTTCATTTGGGAAAACTATAGTATCACGGTAAAATACCAAAAACTAAGATAAAGTATAGTTTTCATAGTTTCCCTAAGATATCATTTAACATATAAATTTACTTGATTTATAATTTTTACTTCGCCACGTCTCAGTACCCGTTCGGTGTATGCGCATATGAACTAATTACTCTAGTGCGTTTTGGATCAAGAAAGTTGAATTTAGATGAAGTGTACCCGAATATGCGGGGAGGGAGAGGGGAAAAACATTCAAGTCAGAACACACGATCGATATTCGAACACCAAACTCCCCATCATATGCAGTCCAGTCTATTGTGATATTGATGCCTTAGATCACCAAAGAGGGTTTGTCTATTATTATCAATACCTTTTGTGAAGTGATTGTGAAATCATTTCCCTCAAATAATTATTTAATAGATAACACTCAGTAAATTGTATCTAGCTATTCTAAATGTTGTTTGCTTTCTGCCTGTTACAGGTAGTAAGCAATATTGTTACGAACTATAAATAGTGTTCACACCTAATTTTTAGGTTGTACACGATAAAACTGTTTCTCCTCTTCATAATCAAGTCCTGAAATGAATCACCCAACAGAGAAGCAAGTCTCAACCCTGTAGTACGTTGCTAGACAATAGTATTTAATTTATTCCGGACACAGAACCATAATATACGCCCACTATTACATAAAAAAAAAGCTATTACGTGATGACTGCTGGCAACATAGGTTTGAATGAAAACGAAGAGATTTCTAGTCTAAAAAAAACATTTTTGTAGTGCCTAGTATTCAGAGCTTTGTTAGGAAGAGGGAGGAGCAGTTTTATACAAGAACTGGAGCGCGACTGGTATTCGTTCAACCTTGCTTCCCTTTCCCCCTACACCTCCCCTCTACTCTCCTGTTTTAACCACTTTCCCAAATATCTCACACACCCCACGCCCTTTGACCTCAGCGAAGAGGACAACTTTGGTGTCGTCACTGGCCACCCGAAACAAAGTGCGAAATCATGTCGGTGTCTTTTTATTTGGTTTTTTATTATTTGGTAAGGTTTTTTTTTTAAATTTATGTTGCCATTCCTTTTTATAAAAGGATGACCACTAAGGAATCCTTATTTAGGACTATAGTATTTTACGTAGTCCGAGAGAGAAATGGCAAAGGAAGACCATTTTTCTTTTTGGCTTGCGTGGAGTGAATTAAGGTAAAAAAAAAAAAATTATACATGAAACTGCTTTGAAAGATTTAAGAAATTGTGGGATATTAAACTTTGTTTCACACAGTTCTCGATGACGAAAGTTTGTTTTTAAAAAGTTATATTACTGTGTGTTTGTATTTTAAAGTTTCATATTTTAGTTGGATCGTAATCTTCACTATAATGTAAATCAAAACCACAATAAAACACGCACTTTAAGACGGTAAGAACTACATCACTTTAGTTGATGTCGTAGTTTCGAAGATCTTGCCAACACTGAAAACGGAATTACGATATTTTTGGTTAAATATTACTAACAAAAGGAACACTCACAATTCTTCTAAGTAACATAATAACAAATATGACTTTAAAAGATCCTAATAAAATTCATCAACTTGCATCAGACGTACGCCATCGGCCATGCGAATAAAGACATCACTATTCTCTAAACTTGTTTCCCTGACTCAATATTTTTGGAATTATTAACGCTTCCACGTGTACGAAGAGTCGGAAGGTATTATTTCCCAAATAACAGTAAGTCACAGGTAGACTAAAGTTCAATTCCTAGGTGGGTGTATTGAGGTGTTATTTTCATAAATGGTCTACCAGTATCCTTCCACGCATATGACGGCACACTTATTCTAAATTAAATATGATAATATTTCTGATGGGCAGTAATAATAATAAGATTAACTTGCATCAGACTCGTTTTTCCAAGGAAAGTGTTTTCATCAATAAGGTTAGATAACTTTTTATTTTACTCAACCATCTGATCTCGCTCCCTAAAGTAGTTTTTCATTCTTACTAAAATAAATACTGACACAATTTCTTAAAATTAACTTTCCTCGTCATGGTACCTTACATTTCAATGTTTAAGGTTTGAATGTAGGTAGCACAAATTAAGGGCAGTGTTTATGCAGTTTCTATATCAAAACTTTTGTTAGTCAAAAGAAATAAAATACTGCTCTAATAAAAATACAAATTTATTTTTCTTAGCATTGTGACATCAACAATTGTTGAATATATATCATGAGCATAGTGGTATTAGATGAGAAACCTTTTAAATGAAGAGAAAAAAGTTGTCATTAAATTCCAGGACACCTTTGACAGATATTTCAGAACTGTTGCGGTCAAAAATGTGAATAAAATTATTACTATTACCACGTATTACTATCCGTTAGGGCTATACGCACTTACGATAATGTGTAATGGTAGGGTGATTGTGGGATGAAATGGAGGACCTACAGTTTAACGTGGGATCCGAACCACGGTGGAGGCCTGGCATTCCACACATTCACAGGTCGTGATTAATACACGTCTTGTCAGAGGTGAACGAAGGGTTTGGCAATCAGATAAATCTGTGCCGGGACCGAGGATTGAGCCCCGGACCTCCAATACAGAAGTCTGATACCTTAACCCGAGACCACTAGGTCACCCATATGAATAAAATTAAACTATATTTGCACTAAGGCAATATTTGATTTCTTTTGACCAAGAATATGTTTACATATAAAAAATTTTAAAAATACTGCCCTTAACTCGCGTTCCCTACACTCTCACCTAAATCCTTGCTGGACCAAACTAGCATTAAAAAGTGCATTTCCATGAGTATTTGTTGGCGTGGGAGTATGGTGGCAAAGATAGTATCATATTCACTTCAGTATAGCTCCTTCCCTTAATCTTTGCATCTATCCTAGACCTCAATATCTATCCAGAACAAGCCAAGGAACGACAAACGGGGACTCATCCTCCTCTCCACTCACGTCATGACCTGAATATGGACAGTTTTATCTGACGGACACACACGCGCGCGCACGTTTCTCAATACGAGCTTACCGGTCACCATTAACAGCAAGGATCCTTCCAGCACGCGCTAGGTAAAGTTTTCAGATGCAGGCCACGTCGTCGTAGCCTCGTTGCAACACTGAGCCATATACGCACACAGTCTGATAATCGTTCCCTTCACTGACCATCAAAATCACACACGACCATTTTCATGGCATCCATGTTCCCTGTGATAGCAAGCTTTATTTAATTGGCTCTTCTATGGTGTAGCTTATAGGATGTGGCCATAGTGTAGTTGACAATGTTAAGACTGCAATCTTTCGTTTGGTTTCCTACGGTTGAATATTAGAACCAAACGAAACACTCGTAATTCTTATAGGTAACACAATTACATATATAACTTGAAAATACCATATTAAAATTCATCAATTTATATCAAACCCAAGCGATCGGCTACTATTAGATATTATATAATCATTCAAGGTTGGACTGCTACCTTTCAAGCTCATCTTGGTTGGGTACATTATGTTGTAGCTTCCAAGATAAACCTGTAGTGTAATCGTTCCAGGTAATACCACTGCTACCTTTCAAAGAAAATCAGAGTGTTGGTCCTACTTCTTGATAAACTGCAAGGAGCAGAAACTTTGACGCGTTTCTGAGGAAGGTCCTAGCTTGCACAATTGATTTAAAGAATTTAATTGGTTTCATTTAACCTTTAGCTTCGACCGTTGATGAAAAATAAGAAGATATTGATCGATTGTAATATTTTAGTTTACAATAAAATGACTGTACTTCACTTACTCTTCCAACTATCATACTATCACTCCATTCAATTTACAAGGCAAAGGAATAAGCTGGAAGGAGATTGAAACCAACTAATCTTATGTCTTCCATATTATTATTTTTCCATAGATTCTTTTACCTATTCAGGCTACATGTCTTTTCTACTATGCTAATGAGGTAAGAATGAAGGGGGTAGAATTTAAGGTAAATGTATATGAATTTGTGTTAAAAGAGAGCAGGAAGCCATTTTATCAAAAACAACCCTCAGCGCACCCATTCTAGTCCGTACATCTCCGTCACGAGCAAACCAGATGAATCTGACATTTATTCCGCCGATGTTGTGGGTCTCTTTCTCTTTTCTTCTATCTTTCGCTTACAAGTTACACGTATCTCTAAACTTTACTTTAGAGCATCGTGAAAGCTTTTTTTTTTATCTGATGAGGTCCGTCTTATTTAATTAGCAGTGTCTCGCATTTATGTGTCACTTTCACTCAGAGTGGCCGGCACAGGACGAAGAAGTTCAGTTGGAGCGAGAGGTCAGAAAGAAGACGAGTTTGCCAATATCATGTTGGACGTTTCCACACTCGCTGTCGGGACAATAGAGGCGTGACGTCATGACAAACAATGACGGCATAGCTGGTACATCTCGCACACACACACACACACACACACTGGGCCAGTTGCCACTTGGACAGATGACCAAAATGTACCTGCTAGGTCACATGTGGCTAGCAAACATAGTAAATGGATACTTTAATGGGAAATAACTGCAACACATATATATTCTAAAGTCCTTGTTTTAGTGACCGTCTAATTTAGAAAGGGCTAACAGCAAACATAATATTAGCAGAATCTTATGTCGATATTTAATTAAATTTTTGTTTAATCTCACCAAACCATTTGTAAATACAGATAATACTATTACACGACTTGTACGGATATTTTACATCCCCCCTCCTCTCCTACCTGCATCTTAGTACCTGTTTGAACTATACGAATATATGAACTAGGCTGATGTAGTAAGGCGGATTAAACTTTATTTGCAGAGGAAATGTACCAGCATCTTCGTGGAGGCAGAGTGGAAATTCACTAAGTAAAACTTAAAACTAACGGGAATTGAACCCCCTCTCCCTGTCTCCAATAATCCAGTACAACACAAGAGTGACGCAGTAAACCATGTGCCCATCCATGTGGGTGACTTAAATATTAATTAATCTTTGAAGTTAGTTCTAACTAACTTCAAACAGGGAGTTAAGGGCTTGCCCTATAAGATTACGCTTTTAAACAATGGTGTTTGCAGTTTTTTCTCAAGACTAATTTAACATTAACGTAACCTTATTACAAAATACAGCCCTGTCATCGGAAATTAAAGATACCAAACCAATATATAAATAATAAAGTCACTTCAGGGAAGTAATCAAAATGATCCTGGACTTAAGGTGGGATGGCAGGGGACGCAATAAAAGGCCAGTGCCTTAAAAGTTATTCTAGAAAAACTTATCTTGGCCAAATTAAATTAAATATTTCTCCAGTAGAAACATAGGGTTTAATTTTCTTCTCATGGTGCTATCAACAGTTGTTGAATATCTGTCATGAGCACAGTGGTATTATATGAGATACTTTTTAAATGAAGAGAAAAGTTATCAATAAACAACAGGATACCCTTGACATATATTAAATAACTTTTGATATCACCATGTGAAGAAAATTAAACTTTTATGTTTCTACTGAAGCAATATTTTATTTATTTGTGCCAAAAAATTATTTGCTATAAAAACTGTAAAAACAATGGCCTTTTTTTGCGTCTTTTTCCACCCCACCATAGTTAATCCAAACCACTCAGCCACTTAAAAATATACAACCTATGCCACTTTGTGGGAAAATCTTTACTTGGGCGTTCATTATGGGCGCCAATTACTATTGTCTACTTACAAGGTAGAGTTATTTTATCGTCGTATTCTAACTAAGAAGTTGAGGAAAGATACAAGTGTCTTAAGGAAAAAACCTATGTCGACGCATTGTAGGCTGCCCTGAATAATTACCGCCGGCTTTAATCTGCTTTTACTACGTCTACTCACTAACACCTTTCATGAACATGAACCATTAGGAGACTAATGAGAAGATCTGTTGACTGGGTACACTATTCTAGCTACCATAATCAGGTTCAAAACTTGAAGTAATAAACTATTAAAACAACTTCATTAATGGGTGTAGTTTTTAATGCGTTTATAAAATATAGCACCTGTTAAGAACCAGAGTTAAATAATTGAATTTTCAATCCCCCAACGAACCAACTTGCTTGACTAATGAGTTTATATTCTTCAATTAGTTTTGTCCGTTTTCAAACTTTTAAGACAGAAAAGTAGAAGAATTTCTTGAAAGTGATTCAAGGAATAAATAACTAATCCAACGTTTGCAGTATTGCAAAAGGTGGATTAATTTAATATGAAGAAAATTAAATATATAAATTCATTATTGTTTTGTGCGCCTTGGTTTAGTAATCGTCAAGTATATCTATATATTTACATTAATTAGGTTGGGATGAGTAAAACATAATTTAGAGAAAATGTACCAGCATTATCATCGTGGCAAGAGGAAAAATAATTTAAGAACAAACACCTTAACTACATCTGACCGAGATCTGAACCCTAGAATCAATGCCATCAAAGGCAACAATATTAGTTGAGGTTTATACCCTTGCCCGCGTGCCAACCAATCGGGATGAAAATTAGTTATGGTCTCCCTTTCCCTCACCCCCCCCCCCCCCC
>CABFWB010000529.1:111314-148452 GCA_902151455.1 Timema bartmani
GCCCCCCCCCCCCCCAGTTCACCCGACCGAGATTCGAACCTCTATCTCCCCGTCCTCGGCGGTCTAGCTCAACACGACAAGCGCGTTAGCCAACTACGCCACCGAGGCGGGTCTGGTTGTAGTAATATTATATGCGTTACTGCTCAGTGTTTTAAATATGTTTTAATACACGTTTGGCTACTTGTGTTTTTTTAGCACCACGTCATACTACCTGTTCATATTATACGCATATACAATAATTGCGCTAAAGAGCTAGAAAGGGGGAAGGTTGAATTTATAAGAAGCACACCCGCATTTACACATATCGATCTCTCTGTCTTCGCCAGTCTAGTTCATTGCGAGAGTGACGCCTCAGACCATGTGTCCACCGAAGAAGGTGGCTTCTTGTTACTGTGAGCTTTGTTTGGTCGTTAATAACGAAGACATGTATTCTATCAATATACTTTAAAACATTATGAATGACTATAATATAAAAATTATAAATTTAAATTGTTTCTGGTAACTGTATGATAATGGTTTAACAGTTGGGTTAAAATAAGTACACGAAATACTTTAGGATGTAGGATGAAGAGAATGATATACTAGCGTCCATATGATGAGAAATTAACAATGAGAAAATAAAGGTGGGGGAGGAGTAGGGGGGGCAGTAAAAGGTATACCCATCGCACACGTTTTGGATTGGGCTCAGACATTTTAGGGCATAGTGTCTAAAATCAGAACTTTTGCACCAGAACTGCTGAGAGGTAATATATTAATTATTTAATAATGTATATACAATTTAAGGGTACAGGGGAAAAAGGGGGAAGGAAGTTACATTACACACATATTTTTCAGGATAACGTTTATATCTCAAACACCATGAGGACCCTAGCAAATATTTATCAAATACCGCTTTTAACCATAGTATAAAGTTCATTAGCGTGTCTAACAGATGAAAGCACTGACTAAATATGAGTAAATATTGGACTTTACCCCTTATTCTCTTGTACTCTACAATTGAGAGGGTAAGTAAACTTTTGTTTGTAAATATGTAGAGGCTGCACTCTAAAGTAGCAAGAAGGTTGTCTAGTTATTAGAAGGTCTTTAGTTCGAATATATAACAAAACTAAAAGGAATATTTGCTACGTATTTAAGTTTTAATGTACTAATTATTATTCACCTTGGTGTTTAACTAACCGTTACGTATATTAATTACGCAATTGAAGGATCACTTGGTTAAAAAAAACTATAATACCCAGCCGAGATACAAACCACTCTCTATCCGCTAAAGTCAATCCAGACTACATGAACTTGCCGATGATGTCAATCTATGGAAACATTCGCAAATATTTTCTCATTTCTAAGCTTATTTGAAATACTGTATTTAAACACAAACAATACTGAAATTATAGGGATTGATTAAAATAATATTAGATAAATTAAACTAAACTAAGCTATGTACATTAATACTACACCCCTTACAATCATAACCCCCTTCCTTTTCTTACTTAATATAATAATATTGTTTATTATATTTGAATTTTCCCTTGTTTGATACGTCTAATATATTTCTTATGGGTTCTAAATCCTGATGAAATGGCTAAAAAATCTAAACTGTCTGAGGGAACATGGTTCAATTCATATTGGTCGTGACAAATATTTTGAATTTTTTAAAATTTAAGACGTATTATCCCACGATAAGCAATTTTTACTTTATCGCTATCTTACAGGCAGAAAAAGTATTGTTATCATCGAAAAAATCGAACTCGAGATTTCGATGAATCCCGAAGTTTCATAGCCCCCCCCCCCCTAATCCGAAAAAGTAGTTTTTGAATTTCCGTCTGTCTGTCCTCCAACTAGAGCCAAAACTATTTTACCGATCGAGGTAAACCTTGATATCTAGGGTTTACATAGGGCTGCCCCAAGGAATTTTTGGTATTAGATATCTAACCCTAAAATTAAGGGTAGTTTACTGAAAGGCAAAAAGATGAAAAGTCGATTTTCTCAAAATCGGCTCAAACGATTTTGTTCAAACTTCATTTCAAAAGATTTATAAATATTCTAAACAAAATGGCTACTCTCAATATTTTGGCAAAATTACTTTTAAGGGATCCGGTCTGATGCATAAATTCTCACTTTTTATCATATCTCCGAAACTATTTGAGATATAAAATTTCTTATCATCGCAAATATGTAGATCTATTTATAATACAAATATTTTATTCGCAACAATTTTTTATAAAACCAATAACTTTCAAGCTATACGCAAATATATATATATACTTAATTTTTTGAATACTAAGGGTAAAGTATTATAACCGTAAAAAAAAAAAATCTAACCTGAAATGTTGATGGATGTCGACGTTTCATGACCCCCCCGAACCCTAAAAAGTCGTTTTTACAAGGCCTTCTGTCTAACCCTAAAATATTAATAACAATTTACTAAAGGGTGTAAAGAGATAAATTCCATTTTCTCAAAATCAGCTACAACGATTCTATCTCTCTCATTTTAGACTCCATAGTCATTAATCCCCTATTTAATTGGTTAAAATTTATAAAAGAGAAATTTAATAGCAATGCAATAACCACGGGTACCCAATATCGATATTTTGTATTGATCCAAATATACAAATGAAGACGTTAATTCTTTAAAAATAAAATTATTATATTTAAAACCATGAATAAAAAATGTTTTACGTATTTCTAGCGCAATTTTTTCTCAGGTTTGCTAATGTATATTATATTACGAATTTTGAGTAAATATCTCCATTTCTAAAAAAAATAGAGCGAGAAAGTTTAAGCGGAGTTCCATACAATTTATTTAAAGTCGTCTGCTGAGATCGTTTTAAGGTTAATATTTATAAAATGAATCTTTATATTGAAAAAAATCACTAATTAATTTTAGCACCGCGTCTTACCACCCGTTCAAGCTATACGTATTATATGAGCTAGTTATGCCAATATGTTAAGGATGAGGAAGACTGAATTTAAAGTAATTGTACCCACATCTACGTGTAAGGATAGTTGAAAACCATTTAGGGGAAACCATGCTCAATAGACCCGACCGGGATTCAAACTTTGTTCTCTCCATCATCGACAGTACAGTCAGTCCGACACTTTAGCTAAGTCGGTATCGTGTATTTCAAAGGAGCTAAAGGTCCCGGGATTCGATTCTCGGCATGGCAGAAAAATGTATCATTGGTGAAATGTGGGTTTAACCTTTTACAGTGATGAATTATTAGTCGGGGGCTGGATGCTGTGTCCGTTTTAGATTTAAGTTAGTTTATAAGTCGTATGCTGATATAATGCAGTCAGTTCAAAAGGTGCACGTCAAATAATAATTATAATAATAATGATAATAATAATGACAGTATAGTCTATTGCGTGAGTGACGCCTTAGACCATACATCCACCAAAGTGGCTATCAAAATAATTTCAAATCTAAACTACGGTTTGTGTAGCTAACCGCATCGGTGGGCATGTGGTCTAATCTTCAAGCTTTTTTTGTTCTGGTATACCAGTTACGGATAGATTAGGGTTCGAGTCCCAGCCGGTTGCACTGAGGGTGAGGTTTTCCAAAATGGTTTCCACAAATTCATTTACACTTCCTCTCGATAAATAACAAAAGATAATATAACTTGTTTTGCTCGTGCCCCTTCCCTGACCTATTAGAGTAATTTTCATATGATATGTGTATAAACCTGAACAGGTAGTAAGACACGGTGAGTAAAAAAAAGTTACGTGGATTATTTTCTCACGATTATGATCACGGAAGAATTGTTCCGTTTAGTGGAGGCTTCCTTTTAATGCAACATTTTCAATCAGCTCTCTCCACCCACCCCCCCACCCCAACCACCCCAATAAATCAAACTTTTGAGAATTTATACATCATATACATATTCACATTTTCTATGAAAGTTTTCCCGGTGGAATAAAAAATCGGTTGATGTCTCTAAATTTAAATCTTTTTTTTAGCACCGCGTCCTACTAACCATTCGGGTTGTACGCCTAAGTACTAATTACACTAATGGCTTAGGGATTAGGAAAGTTTAATTGAGATGAAGTGCACCCGCATGTGCGTGGAAGGAGAGTGGAAAATCATTTAGGAAAAACTTTCAGTGCATCCGACCGAGATCGAAACCCAATCTCCCTGTATTTAGCAGTCTAGTCTATTACAAGAGTAGCACCCACCGAAGCGGTTAATATAGGTCTTAACGTGTAGATTTGCAAAACAACCACAAGGTTGGGTTCACTGAGGGTGGTTTTTCCTATTGTAGTTTTCACTCGCCCTCCGCAGTAATGCGGTCGCAATTCCTCTAAGCTAAACCTTCCTAATACCTAACATATTAGCGTAATTAGTACATAGGCGTACAAACCGAATGGGTAGTAAGACGCGGTGCTAAGAAAACTACCGGAACAGTCAGACACCTTGCAGAAGTTTAGAAATCCCAGCTCATTTAAGAAGTGTTTTGTTATTTAAAAATATGGTTCACTCCAAAATGTAGATGAAAGATATCCTCATGTCATTATAGGATTAAAGAGTTTTAATTTTAGGTCTAGAAAACTGAGATTAACGGAAGGAGGATTAGTTACGCTGACCACATGACACCCTCTATCAGTGGAAATTGGAACTCTATTCACCAACAATCGGCGGCAGCTTGGTCGGTATTAAAAAGAAAAACTAATTTTTAACTAAGCTTCACGAAAAATGTCTTGACCTTAAGATTAAAATAAATAGTTAGAACACTAGACTTAGCTTCCCTTAAACAAATAAATTTATTTTTCAACAGGGTCACAAAAGAAAATGGCTAAATAAATTAGTATTTGGTTTGGTATTTTAAAACTGCTCTTCTCTTAAGAAATATATCTGTAGTTTAAGGATATTTCCTTTCGTGTGGGCGGTGCCCTTAAAGATTGAACCAAGGTCCACCAGACTTATCCAAGGGGACCACAAGGTTCGGGTGAGCGGTGAGATGAGGTGAGTGTCCTGCCTCGGGGCTCGAATGTAGGCCACTGCGCCGCTCTGTGTAGGCCCCACGCGGTACATCCAGACTCTCGCTAGTATGTGGTGTACTGGGTGTGGTCGCGCGCCGACCCCCGCATGTCGGTTCCCACGACCCCACACCAACCTGTCTGTAGCTCTAGTGCTGGATGATCAAACACTGGCCCGTGGATACACGGTGGCTCGCGTCTTAACATTCACTTATATTCCACAGTTGGTGGTAATATTATTAGTGTTTAGTTGAACATATAATGTAGCCTAGTGCTGGGTGTTCAAACACCGGCCCACGGGGACACTGCGGCCCACGTCTCGACGTAAAGTTATATTCCACAATTAGTGGTAATATTATTAGTGATAGGTTGAACCCAGATTGTAGCCTAGCTATGAGCGTTCAAACCCCAGCCCGTGGAACACTTTGTCCCGCGTTTAAACATTCACATATAGCCTATAGTTAATGATAATATTATTAGTGATTGGTTGAACATTGACTAAAACATTGGCCCACATAATCATAGACGCTCATGTATCTTGATAATCTTATAGCTTAGTAGGTACAAAATGCACTCTTCACAACGACGCTTCCCTCACTTCTCCCCGATACTGATCTGACGCTTCTAAGAGGTTAAATCGTTGTTGTGACGTCATAACTCTTTACGATTCTATTGCATAAGGCTCTTCACAACAGCACTGCCCCTTGCTCTGAGTGGTGGATCGCGTGTCTGTGGATGTAGGGTTTACCATGATAGACTACCCAACATGGTTAGGGATGTCTCCCAGGTCATGCTAGAATGTTTCAATACTAGGGATGTCTCCCAGGTCATTCTAGCATGTTTCAATACTAGGGATGTCTCCCAGGTCATTCTAGCATGTTTCAATACTAAGGATGTCTCCCAGGTCATGCTAGCATGATTCAATACTAGGGATATCATCCCAGGTCATTCTAGCATGTTTCAATACTAGGGATGTCTCCCAGGTCATTCTAGCATGTTTCAATACTAGGGATATCTCCCAGGTCATTCTAGCATGTTTTAAGTCTGAGTACGCTTCAAGGTCGTTTTAAAAATTTCTAAAGACATATTTTGCTCCAAGTTAGTTCACATAATTGAAGGTCAGGTCATGTTCTAGGTTAGCGCTTACTCTTAAGGTCAGTCTAACAAGTTTCAAGTCCCCTCACTTTAAACGCACAACTCTTAGTACTTGTATTTTATTGGAATTGTTTCAGTCACAACCAATTTGTATTAAACACAATCATGATCTTGCTTCTATACATAAAGTGACGTTAACGGAAAATACAATCCCTGAGTCAACAGTTAGTTTAAGTTGTATGATCAGTGTAAAATGGTCGACTGGCTAGTAGCTACAGTCCAATTTTTATAGGAAGAACCGTATTCGACAACTAGAAAAGTTACTTTAGCAACTTTCACGTATTCATACGTCAGGTAATGCTATCTGCAGCAGTCACTCTCGATATATTATATAATCAACACCCATAAAACAACATAAGTAATACAGTAAAAATTTATTGATGTTGACCTAAAAAAATATGTGTTTGTAGCTTTCGAATGTTTCTTTCTACCAACATCCTACTATACCTAAACGATTTAACCTAAAGAGTAAGCCACATTCGAGTGAATGTTAAGAAAACAAGGGGTATTTAAACCAACTATTGTGTTACTCGATCAGAAACCGAACCCATTCCTCTCGAGTCATAGTCTCTCACTCCCACGACCTTCCACCCCCTAGTTCTCCCACCCTTGTGTCCCCCATTCATTTCCTCATCCTTATGTTACCTCCTTAGTTACCTCCCCATTGTGTTACTTCCTTAGTTATCTATCCCTTGTGTCCCCCATTCATTTCCTCATCCTTATGTTATCTCCTTAGTTCCCTTCTTATTGTGTTACTTCCTTAGTTATCTATCCCTTGTGTCCCCCATTCATTTCCTCATCCTAATGTTACCTCCTTAGTTCCCTCCCTATTGTGTTACTTCCTTAGTTATCTATCCCTTGTGTCCCCCATTCATTTCCTCATCCTTATGTTACCTCCTTAGTTCCCTCCTTATTGTGTTACTTCCTTAGTTATCTATCCCTTGTGTCCCCCATTCATTTCCTCATCCTTATGTTACTTCCTTAGTTACCTCCCCATTAAGTTACTTTCTTAGTTATTTATCCCTTGTGTCCCCCTTATCCCCTTACTCTTATATCCTCCCTTATTCCTCCCTTCATTTCCTCACCGTTGTGTTCCTCGTTATTCCCTTTCCCTTGTGTTCCTTCCTTATTTCTCTTTCCCTTTCCCTTGTGCCCCCTTATTCCTTTACCCTTGTATTCCCCCTTCATCCCTCCCTCTTGTGTCTGCCCTTATTTCCTCACCCTTGTGTACTACCTTATCTCCTCCTCTCTTTCCAATCATATATCGCTACCAGTATGTTTAATGTTGATGATGATTCCTTCATAGCTAAAGTTTGTATATATTAGATTGATAGATTTTTAGTAAAGTTATAGTAAAGTAGCCCCATGGCTTCTTTGGTGCTGACTGACAGTTCACAGCTGACTTCTGACAGTCAACATTTAGGTATATACCTACATTTTGACTGTCAGAAGTGACAGCTGCTAAACACATGTTTTTTTGCAGATCATATGGTTTGGCGTAGGGATACATAATTTGGTCTGGTAGCTTTTCAAAGCCGTCAGCTGTCGGCTGTGAACTCTCAGTCAGCACCAAAGAAGCCAGGGGGCTACTGTACATTATCGCTAGCTACTCAGTGCCAGCGTATTCTACTGGCGTAACAGATCCTGACCTAAGATGTTTCTAGCCAACAAAGTCCCATAGTTCGTAGTGACTCCGTAAATGTAAGCTGGATTCTTATTTCAAAAGTGATGTGAATGTAGTCCATTCGCGGTAGAATCGACCCTTTCCTCCCAGTAAAACAATCATTAAAAGGAGTCCCATCTGCATTCAATTTGATTGGTTATTTGTTTTCACTCGCCAAAGCTACAACATAAATTATGGAAGAGCATTTATTTTATTAACTTTTTTTAGCACCAAGTCTTACTACCTGTTCAAGTTGTACGCATATATACTCATAACATTAATGAACTAAGGATGAGGAAGGTTGAATTTAGAAGAAGTGTACCCACATTTGTGTTGAGGGAGAGTAGAAAACCATTTGGTAAAATACTCCCCTCATTACACCTGACCGGTATTTGAACCCCAATCCCCCTGTCATTATCAGTCTAGTCTAACACTAGAGTGATGCTTTAGATCATGTGGCCACCAAAGTATGCTAGAGATGTAACAAAACTAAACTGGCGTAACATGGTAATAACAAACGCAATACACAGGAAAAAAAAAAGTGCCATATACTTTTCAAAAGGTTCATGACACAAGTAAATCTGGTCAAGTACCAATTTAAACAAACACGTCTCCCCAGATTATATTCTGAAGGAGTATTTGTATATATATATATAAATATATATATATACGACATATATTACATTATATATATATATATACGACATATATTACATTATATATATATATACAACATATATTACATTATATATATATATAGGCCTATATGCCATTATATATAAATGACACCCCGACAGGGTTCTAAACTCTGACCATCCGGCTTTACGTGCCGACCACTTTGCCGACTTTACCATCCCAGATTTCCTCAATGTCAATATGTCATTCAAATCCCCGTCAGAGTTTAATTTTTCGACATTTACATTAAAGTATATCAGGTATTCTAATGGAGTTAATCAGAAGTTTGGACTTTAAATTAAATTTACTTGTGAGCTCATTTAAAAACAAATATCAACTTGACAATGCTTTCTCACCGTTAAGTGGACTTGTTTTTAATTGGCTGACCTAATCTTACTTAGGTTACTCACTGTATGGCATTAGGAACTCTAGGCCTACACCATATCCCTATCTTGAGCTAATTCTATCCATCCAGTCCACCTCATTACACCCTATCTTTTTCAGGTCCATTCTAATGATATCCTCCCATCAGCGTCTATGTATTCCCAATGGTCTCTTCCCATTAGGTTTGCCAGTCAATATCCTAAACAAGGTTCTGGATTCTCACATTCGTGCTGAATGTCATGTCCACCGTAATCTAAGAGACTTGATTGTCCTAACAATGTCTTGTGATGAGTACAGGGTGTGTAACTCATCATTATGTAACCTCCTCCATTATCCCGTAGCTTCATTCCTATTTGGGCCAAATATCTTCCTAAGCACCTTGTTTTCGAACACCAAAAAAAAATCGTCATGTAAGGTAAAAGACCACGTTTCACACCCATAAAGAGAAACTGGTAAAATTAATGTTTTGTATATTCTCAGTTTTACATACCTTGACAACAGTAGAGACAACTTACTGACTGAATAATATCATGTATTTCCTGACTGTATTATTTTCCTAATTTCCCATCTATTATCGTTATTGCTGTTTAAAATCATTCCTAAATATTTTCATTCATTAACCCTGTCAAATAATATGTTGTTCTGAGTAATCTATAAACTATTTACCCTAATCTGTGTTCTCTGTGTGATCACATACTAGGATATACAAGAGAACGAATATTTACTAGACTAAAAATGACATAAAACTACAAATGGAAATTTGTCCAAATACTTGAGTTTCAAGCTAAACAATTATTCCTTGAATTAACTCCTGTTCATAACCGCAATCTAAAAGTTTTCCATTTATTTGCTTGTTAAATAAGCTATTCTTTACATGTACCATAAAGTTATTCGTGCAGGATTGGAAAGAGAACATATTTTGTAATACCTCGTTTGACCAGTCACGATTATAATAATTGAATATAGTTTTATGATCCCAGGTTTTATTTCACGAAGCTATAAATTAGATCGATGAAATGTTTTTCACACAGTGTGAAGCTTGAAATTTGTGTCTTCCTTGCGCTTTTAATTTTATTTGATACGTTTTGCCAAGGCATCTCTATATGTATACCTCAGTTTTAGCTTATGTGGTGCTGACTGACAGTTCACAGCTGACTTCTGACAGTCAACATTTAGGTATATACCTAAATTTTGAATGTCAGAAGTGACAACTGCTAAAGACATGTTTTTTTTGCAGATCATATGGTTCGGCGTAGGGATACATAATTTGGTCTGGTAGCTTTTCAAAGCCGTCAGAAGTCAGCTGTGAGCTGTCAGTCAGCACCACATAAGCTAAAACTGAGGTATATAAAAGCGAAAGCCCTGATTGTCTCACTCACTCACTCACTCACTCACTCACTCAATAATCACTAATTCTCCCACTTCCCATTAAGCTAGAGGGCTGAAATTTGGTACAGGTGTTCCTTATAAGTTAACTAGGAAAAGTAAAGATGTTTCATTCCGATGTTTTGTGATTAAGGGGTGAAATCTGGGTAACTACCCTAATCAACAATAATGCTTTAGAAACTATTTTTAGGTGTTTAGAGTGTAATAATCCGATACATTTTTTATATTAATGCCTTCGAAAAAAAATAGCAATCATTTAAAACCCCGTAGATGCTTCCAAGGGGTGGAAAAAAACGAATACAGACAATTAATTAAAATATGTAATTACGTTTTACTATGCAACTCCAAGAGACGGTAGAAGTATGTGGTTTATATTTTGCTGAATTTTGTGGTTTTGTAGTGTCTGTGTGAGAGAAAGGGCCCGGCCCGGGGTGGTATGTGGTGGTGGGGAATGGGGGGACGGGGGGAGACCTGTCCAGCCACGCTCAGCCGATAACGCCCCAGGCAGTAGGCAAGGGGACTTCCCAAATATAAAACTCCCCATGAGAAACGATACATGGTCACCTCCTCGCGATATTTCTCGGGTAGCGCTAAGAACCATGCCATTAAGCTTCATACAAAAATTCCTCATTTCCATCCAAAAATAAATAATAACACAATATCCCGTGCGAAGAACGGGGATTCAGCTAGTTAGAGAATAATAGACACAACCAGACACGTAAATTCACTCCAAGTCTAAGCGTTCTTTATATAACTCCAATATAATTTTAAAATGTTCATCACGTCCTACCACCCATCCAGGATTTACGTATCTCGGCCATCTATTTCGAGAACTATCATTGACAATAAAATCACTTTCTATCTATTGTACTACATATGTCCAGATTTAGGTTAAACATTAACATTTTATTCAAACTAATTGTAGTTGAAAAATCACAAATGGACATGGGAATCAAACCTGGGATCTTTGTTCCAGAGCTTCATTCCCGTATCAAAACGTGGTTTTAAAACTGTGCTTAATTTAATTGTAATATAGGGGTGACCTGGTGGTCTAGGGGTAAGGCGTTATACCTCTGTTCTGGGGGTCCGAGGTTCAATCCTCGGTCCCGGCACAGATTTAACTGATTTCCAAACCCCTCCTTCACCTTTGATAAGACGTGTATTAATCACAACTTGTGAATGTGTGTAGTGGCAGGCCTCCACCGTGGTTCGGATTCCAAGTTAAACTGTAGATCCTCCATTTCATCCCACAATCACACTACCATTACACATTAGCGTAAGTGCGTATAACCCGAACGGGTAGTAAGACGTGGTGCTAATAATAATAATAATATTAATAATAATAATTGTAATCTGTATCAAGATATGACCTCCTCCTTAACCAGAGATAAGATCCACGTATACTGACATATTAAGAATAAAAATTATATTAGTAAAATCCCCTCCCTCCTGCTTTTGTTCTACGCCTTACAACCCTTCGGGGATATTAGTTATTTAAACCAATGGGATATGGATGATGAAGGTTGAATAGATAGAAAGTGTTTCAGCATTTTCATGGAGGGAGGGAGAGAGGTAAACTATTTAAAAAAGATCACCACCGTTTAGATTCAAACACTAACCTCCTCGTCACTGCCAAAACCAAACAAGATGAAACTTAACCTATCTGGTCAAGATGAACAGCAAAGTGCTAAGATTGCGTGTATATTATTATTATTATTATTATTATTATTATTACTTTTATATTACTGCCTCTGTCTTCTAGCGGGCAGAGTTCATGGCTATAGACCCAGAGGTCCCGGGCTTTATCTCCGGCGTTTACAGAATCTTTCTGTGAAACAGTGGGTCTGAAACGAGGTCAGCTCAGCCTTGTGAGAATTAATGAAGAGATACCTGAATATATAGTAGCGGTTCCGGTTTAAAAAACTGAGATTAATGGCCGAATAGTCCGTTGTGCTGACCACATGACACCCTCTGTCCACACTATGCTCGCCAACATGCGGTGGCCACTATGTCAATATAGCTTGCTTGCGGGATGATGCCATGGAGTTTTTTTTTCTATTTCCACATAGTTTTTTTATGTCATTAGCTAACAGGCCTATGTTGTGTTAGTTAAGAAAGAAAAAATTGAATAATACAATCACATGCTTAGTCTACATTTTTCTCTGATTCATATACGTTTTAAATTATATGTATCCTGAAAATCAATGATATTCGATATGATACATGTGAGTATAAGGATAAAGACGTCAGTCACATCTGGTTTGGTTCTTCCCGACGGTGGAGAGGACTGTGTTTAAATCCAAGTCAAGTGTGACAATTTCCTTTAGTTTTTTTATTGTTTCTTCTCTCTCTCTCTCTCTCTCCCTCTAAACAAATATTGGTACACTCCTTTTCAATTTCCCCCTCTTGGTCCTTATCCTCTTTGTATAAATATGCGGATAGTAAGGACTGGTAGTAAGATTCAGAGTACGGAACAAAGCAAAATACATCATATTTATTTGTGAATAAACCTCTATTATTTATTACTTTGTAGGTGGTCGTTTGGAAGATATTTCCATTTATAAAACGTTTTTCGTCAGATATATTGAACTAATTTCTCAGAAAAAAAAATAAAGCCAAAAAGATAGAGGTTAATATTTTAAAATTTAAACCAAAGTGAGAATCAATATCAAAAAAACACATTAATAGAATAGGATGACTATTATTATTATTAGGTATTCGGTCTCACGACAGGTCTATTCCTTTTGTCAGTGAACTTAGACCACCAATGCGCCCGGTCCTCTGCCTCCTTATCAAGTTCTCAGAATTTTCTTATTTTCTTCAAGTCATCTAGTATTTGAATCCACCTTTTTCCTTTGCTCCTCTTTACCTCAACCTTTCCTTCTATGATGTTGTGCAAATGACAGTTTCTCCTAAGGATGTGGCCTATCAAGTTTGTTCTGTACCGAAAAATCACATCCAAAATTGTTCGTTTCTCACCCACTCTTCTTAGGACTTCTTCAGTTGACACCCTGTCTGTCCATCTGATAATATTAAGTATTTTCGTGCACCACATTTCTAAGCTCTCCAAGTATTTCTTTGCCATCTCTCTAAGAGTCCAAGTTTTTGCCCCATGCTTCATATATAGCATTTCATCAGTTTCTTCCTCAGTTTCAAACTCAACTTGCTGGTCAGCCGTAACTTCATATTTTTTGTCTATCATTGCTAGATCATCTGCTTATCTCGAGGTTTTGATGACGCGTCCTACTATTCTGAAATTGCCACTTCCCTCCCGGGATTCCCTGGCCAGCCACTTTCCAAACAAGTTGAACAGACTGGGTGACAAACAGTATCCCTGCCTGAGTTTTTCACCCTAAATATTTTCCCATTCACCCTCCACGTAAACGCGCATACATTATTCACAAGTTATATTTTCTTCATCCCTGCCTTATAAGCATGATTAAGAAGCATGTTACCCGATTCGATGGTCACATGGTATAAGGCGTCACTTTTGCAATAGAATTAACTGCCGATAACTTGGATATAGGGGTTCGAATCCCAGTCGGGGTACTGAGAATGGCATTATTTAAAAGGTTTTCTATTCTTACTCTACGCAAACGCGGGTACACCTCTCTTAAATTTATCAATCTTCATCCCTAATACATTAGCGTAATTATTAAATACGCGTGTAGCCAGAACGGATAGTAATACGTGGGGATAAAAAGAATCATATGCGGATATCCCAGCCAGACAAGTAATAAGCGACAGTGATGGAAATATGGATGTAGTCTGTCACTTGAACCGTTATTCCATGAAAGAGTATCTTAGCCTAAAGACCTTGCTTCCAATCAGCTGTGTAGACTGTTGAGGTTAGAAGAGAGATGGTGTATCGTCCTATGAGGGCGACCTAGTTCACAGGCTTTGGCAAAGCGGACCATAACTCGCCCGCCGCCGTTACGAACGCTTTGAATGTCTCTGGTGTTGGAGGACTATTAATTGGACAGGACATGCTATAACTTATCTTCCAGACCTCTCACTAAACTGTGCTGCGAAAAGACCAGAAGGTAAAAAAAGAAAAAAAAAGAAAGGAGAAATAGAAGAATAAAAATGAACACAGATTGGTTTCACTTCCATTTCGACGTTGAGGCATCAAAAACTACTTCATCGTCAAACCGGCAAACACGTGCGGCACTCCCGTGCGACACATACATACCTACTTCTTTCTCTTTCATTTGTTCCTCTTACGTGATTAAATTATATCTATAATAAGAAACATGGTAAGAATAACCTCCAAGCAAATGCCAAAACACATTTTAGCGATCAACATCATTAACTTTGTGATATATTAAGAATTAATAGCCAGAGCTATTATTTATGCTTATTAGTGGGAATTACTCCATCTAGATATCATATTCTGAAAATTGAAAAATGACAACTGGACACGGGAATCGAACCCGGGACCTCTGGCTTATTACGCCAATGCTCTAACCACTGAGCTATCCAGGATTCGTCCCGTGTCCATTGTCATTCTTCACTCATATTTTAAGGCAGAGTCTATGATGGACTTAGCGGAAATCGTCGGCTAAGTCCATCATAGACTCTGCCTTAAAATATGAGTGAAGAATGACCATGGGCACAGGACGAATCCTGGATAGCTCAGTGGTTAGAGCATTCGCGTACTAGGCCAGAGGTCCCGGGTTCGATTCCCGTGTCCAGGTGTCATTTTTCAATTTTCAGAATTTGTAATATATGATTATCTTTATTTTATAGATTTTGATGTTATCTGTAAAACGTGTTAGCTGCGGATCACACGAATTGACGTAATGGCTATATTAAAATAGTTTGAATAAAATGTGTACCCACCTTGGTGACCGGATAGTCTAAGGCGTCACTCTCACCATATACTAGACTGCCGATGACTGGGAGATAAGGGTTCAATCCCTGTCGGGTATACGGAGGGTGATTTTTCCTAATGGTTTTCCACTATCCCTCCACGCAAATGCTGATACGCTTCCTCTAAATTCAATCTTCCACATTTCTAGCGCATTAGAGTAGGTATAGTTAATACATGCGTACAACCCGAACGTTTAGTAAGACGCGTAGCTTGTAAAGATATAAAGAATGTGTGCCCTTCCTGACGTATTCTTGCAACACATGACCTTTACATGTTATTTAGCAGCTTTCATTGGTGCGTTATGCCAGAGAGAGGTCTTGGGCTCAATTCCAGTTTCCAGGTGTCATTTTTCAATTCATTCGAATATAATTCAGAGACGTCTGATTTCCGTAATTACAATCATTCTTCCCACAAGCTTCCTCTTTCTTTTACACATAATTGTATAGCATTGCGTTCTTCCCTCAGTTTCCATATTTAACATTTCACTCAGTTTAACTCTCTTTAATCTCATAGATTATGCTCGGTTCATGGATAAGGAAGAAAACTAACGCTTATACCATGAATTGTACATTATTTGCGAGGCTACGGATATGGAAATAATGTTTAGGTTACGGATGAAACCACATCATTTTACGAATATGATGAATGGAGACTTGATGATGCGAGCAACAGAACAGTTTCGTTATTTAGCTTCGTGTTGTAATTATTATCTTTCAATAAAAATAAACACAATGCATTAAGTGTGTTTTTACTTTAGATATTTCCCTACAACATTAAAATAAATGTTACGACACAATCGAACGAATTTTCTCATATAATATGAAGAGCTAGTGTATTAAGTTAACTAACTACCCTTATATTTAGGGTTATGTGCCTGATTCCAAAACTCCTTGGGGGAACCTTATAAAAACCCCAGATACCAGTTTTAGCTCAATCGGAAATAGTTTCGGCTCTAGCCCGAGGTACAAATAGACAGCATTGCAAAAGCAACATTTTTGGTTTCAGGGGCTCATGAAACGTCGACATTTATCAAAATCTTGAGTTTGATTTTTTTGACTTACACAATACTTTCTCTCTGAGGTGTCAAGAGAAATTAAAAAGATGTATTATTATAAATAATTGACAGAAACAAGAATAAAATAATGTTTATTGATAAACTTTAATACAAATGATAAGTTAGAAAGCTATAATTTTGTGTAAAATGAACATGATATTAATTTTATAAGAATACAAAAGTATCGTGCAAGATACAAAGAACACAAAAAAATATATGATATTCAATATAAATTGTACTTTTCAGTAGGTAGCTTTTAATGTTAGATTCTAATTCAACAAAGCTTACTTCAGAAGGGTCAACGGTTATCAGGTCAAATGAATCAATATCAACAAACATAATATGAAAGAATTTCTTCAAATAATATTATTCGTTCTAGTATCTGATCATTTGTCAAGCTCACTGTCATTTTTATATGTTTGTAAAGAAAAAGGAACAAATAGTAAGAATGTCTCCAGTAGTTACATTTTGAAGTGCATTTACAAGAAAAAAAATTTGTTGGCAGCAACAAACATACATACATACATACATACATACATACATACATACATACATACATACCTACATACATACCTACATACATACCTACATACATACCTACATACATACCTACATACATACCTACATACATACCTACATACATACCTACATACATACCTACATACATACCTACATACATACCTACATACATACCTACATACATACCTACATACATACCTACATACATACCTACATACATACCTACATACATACCTACATACATACCTACATACATACCTACATACATACCTACATACATACCTACATACATACCTACATACATACCTACATACATACCTACATACATACCTACATACATACCTACATACATACCTACATACATACCTACATACATACCTACATACATACCTACATACATACCTACATACATACCTACATACATACCTACATACATACCTACATACATACCTACATACATACCTACATACATACCTACATACATACCTACATACATACCTACATACATACCTACATACATACCTACATACATACCTACATACATACCTACATACATACCTACATACATACCTACATACATACCTACATACATACCTACATACATACCTACATACATACCTACATACATACCTACATACATACCTACATACATACCTACATACATACCTACATACATACCTACATACATACCTACATACATACCTACATACATACCTACATACATACCTACATACATACCTACATACATACCTACATACATACCTACATACATACCTACATACATACCTACATACATACCTACATACATACCTACATACATACCTACATACATACCTACATACATACCTACATACATACCTACATACATACCTACATACATACCTACATACATACCTACATACATACCTACATACATACCTACATACATACCTACATACATACCTACATACATACCTACATACATACCTACATACATACCTACATACATACCTACATACATACCTACATACATACCTACATACATACCTACATACATACCTACATACATACCTACATACATACCTACATACATACCTACATACATACCTACATACATACCTACATACATACCTACATACATACCTACATACATACCTACATACATACCTACATACATACCTACATACATACCTACATACATACCTACATACATACCTACATACATACCTACATACATACCTACATACATACCTACATACATACCTACATACATACCTACATACATACCTACATACATACCTACATACATACCTACATACATACCTACATACATACCTACATACATACCTACATACATACCTACATACATACCTACATACATACCTACATACATACCTACATACATACCTACATACATACCTACATACATACCTACATACATACCTACATACATACCTACATACATACCTACATACATACCTACATACATACCTACATACATACCTACATACATACCTACATACATACCTACATACATACCTACATACATACCTACATACATACCTACATACATACCTACATACATACCTACATACATACCTACATACATACCTACATACATACCTACATACATACCTACATACATACCTACATACATACCTACATACATACCTACATGCATGCATACATACATACATACATACATGCATGCATACATACATACATACATACATACATACATACATACATACATACATACATACATACATACATACATACACACAAACATGCATACACACATACATACATACATACATACATACATACACACAAACATGCATACACACATACACACATATACATACATACATACATACACACAAACATGCATACACACATACACACATACATACCTGAATACATAATCACGGGGTAGGCAATAAACTGTGAATATAGCTCAAATAAACAACTCTACTTAATCCATCCTCACTAACTTTCTCCACACTTCCCTATCTTTGCATACTCCCTTCGTTTCAACAACATCCATACACCAAGTCATGCATGCTCTTTTATTATTAAAACTCTATATGTTTCTCTTTTTCACACATTCGTATACCACATTTATTTACGTCTTACATGAACTACCCCTTCCTTTTGATCCACTCTATCTACCTTCATACATTTGTAGCAAAATTGGGTTAGTTTTAAAATAAACTGTAATTTTGTATGAACACTAGACAAACAAATTCTAACAAGTGATTAATATAAATAAATATAAACGGATTACAATGAAATCGATTAATAAATTAAAATAAATGATACGGCGCACCGCACAGACTTTCTCTCTCTTTCTATAAACTCGTAAGATTTCTGAACGGAATAATGTACATTGTATCATCACCACTCCACATAAGAACACGCATAAAATAATATACAATGATATAGAATCAATGAGAAAAGAGGCGCATCTTTGTCCACCTAAGAGCATTTCAAACAGTTTAATGTCTTCCACAAGGGTCAACACTTCGTATTAAAATTTCGATTTCTGGTTAAAATTTTAACATTTTATAAGGTGTTGCAGATCTTCAAGTCATCGCATTGATATTTAATTATTCATTTATACATTTTGACCAATAAAAAATGTAAATATTGACTATTGAGTCTAAAATGGAGATAGATCATTGCTATGCAAACATTTCTCCTAAGAGCTTTAAGGAAAAATAACATACTTTTTTAGATACTTATATTTAATTACTCTATGGCATTGGAGAATTATTGCGTTAAGACTTAAGTAGTATATGTTTACAACTAAAGCTCACAAAATTGTATTAATATATTTGCAAATATCTCAGAAACTGTTGCTTTTATAAAAATATATGTCAAATAAAAGTTTTTTATTTCTAATAGTCCTACAATTTTGCAATGATAAGTTGTTTAGTTTCTCAAATAGTTGTGGAGATACGGAAATTAACGCTTCTGTAAAGTACCCTAAAAATCATTTTCATAGGAAAATGAAAATAGCCAGTTTATTTATAATCTTAATCAACGCCTAGATACGAATTTTAATCAAAATCGTTTG
Organism: Timema bartmani; assembly: GCA_902151455.1. Classification (NCBI taxonomy): domain Eukaryota; kingdom Metazoa; phylum Arthropoda; class Insecta; order Phasmatodea; family Timematidae; genus Timema; species Timema bartmani. The sequence continues at coordinate 131,053 of CABFWB010000529.1, forward strand.
AGCAGATTTTGAGAAAACCAAATTTTTCTCTTTTCGCCCTTCAGTAAACTACCCTTAATTTTAAGTTTTTATAGACACACAGACAGACGGCATTGCAAAGACTATTTTTTAGGGTTCGGGGGGTCATGAGACGTCGACATCCATCAACATTTCAGGTTAGTTTTTTTTTACGGTCGCAATACTTAAACTTTAATGTCCAAAAAGTTAAAAAAATTCATATAATTGCGTATAGATTGAAAGTTATTGATTTTATAAAAATATGTTTCGGATAAAATATCTGTATTATAAATATATATACATATTTGTAATGCTAAGTAATTTCATATCTCAAATAGTTTCGGAGCTATTATAAAAAATGTTAATTTACGCATCAGACCGGAGCCCTTAAAGCCATTTTGCCGAAATATTGAGAGTAGCCATTTTGTTTGGAATATTTATTAATGTTCATAAATGAAATTTAATCAAAATCGTTAGAGCCGATTTTGAGAAAATCGACTTTTTCTCTTTTTGCCCTTCAGTAAACTACCCTTAATTTTAAGTTTTAATAGACACACAGACAGACGGCATTGCAAAGACTATTTTTTAGGGTTCGGGGGGTCATGAGACGTCGACATCCATCAACATTTCAGGTTAGTTTTTTTTACGATCGCAATACTTAAGCTTTAATGTCCAAAAAGCTAAAAATATATATATAATTGCGTATAGATTGAAAATTATTGATTTTATAAAAATATGTTTCGAATAAAATATTTGTATTATAAATATATATACATATTTGTAATGCTAAGTAATTTCATATCTCAAATAGTTTCGGAGCTATTATAAAAAATGTTAATTTACGCATCAGACCGGAGCCCTTAAAGCCATTTTGCCGAAATATTGAGAGTAGCCATTTTGTTTGGAATATTTATTAATGTTCATAAATGAAATTTAATCAAAATCGTTAGAGCCGATTTTGAGAAAATCGACTTTTTCTCTTTTTGCCCTTCAGTAAACTACCCTTAATTTTAAGTTTTAATAGACACACAGACAGACGGCATTGCAAAGACTATTTTTTAGGGTTCGGGGGGTCATGAGACGTCGAAATCCATCAACATTTCAGGTTAGTTTTTTTTACGATCGCAATACTTAAGCTTTAATGTCCAAAAAGCTAAAAATATATATATAATTGCGTATAGATTGAAAATTATTGATTTTATAAAAATATGTTTCGAATAAAATATTTGTATTATAAATATATATACATATTTGTAATGCTAAGTAATTTCATATCTCAAATAGTTTCGGAGCTATTATAAAAAATGTTAATTTACGCATCAGACCGGAGCCCTTAAAGCCATTTTGCCGAAATATTGAGAGTAGCCATTTTGTTTGGAATATTTATTAATGTTCATAAATGAAATTTAATCAAAATCGTTAGAGCCGATTTTGAGAAAATCGACTTTTTCTCTTTTTGCCCTTCAGTAAACTACCCTTAATTTTAAGTTTTAATAGACACACAGACAGACGGCATTGCAAAGACTATTTTTTAGGGTTCGGGGGGTCATGAGACGTCGAAATCCATCAACATTTCAGGTTAGTTTTTTTTACGATCGCAATACTTAAGCTTTAATGTCCAAAAAGCTAAAAATATATATATAATTGCGTATAGATTGAAAATTATTGATTTTATAAAAATATGTTTCGAATAAAATATTTGTATTATAAATATATATACATATTTGTAATGCTAAGTAATTTCATATCTCAAATAGTTTCGGAGCTATTATAAAAAATGTTAATTTACGCATCAGACCGGAGCCCTTAAAGCCATTTTGCCGAAATATTGAGAGTAGCCATTTTGTTTGGAATATTTATTAATGTTCATAAATGAAATTTAATCAAAATCGTTAGAGCCGATTTTGAGAAAATCGACTTTTTCTCTTTTTTCCCTTCAGTAAACTACCCTTAATTTTAGGGGTAGATATCCAATTCCAAAAACCCCTCGGGGCAACCCTATGAAAACCCTAGATATCAAGTTTCAGCTCAATCGGTAAAATAGTTTAGGCTCTAGTTGGAGGTACAGACAGACAGACAGACAGACAGACAGACAGACATTCAAAAACCACTTTTTCGGATTCAGGAAGTCATGAAACGTCAAAATTCATCAAAATCTCGAGTTCGATTTTTTTGACGATCACCATACTTTCTCTACCTGTAAGATAGAGAGAAAGTAAATATTCAATAGTGCAATTTTTTACATCAACAAAAATAAGTATTGCATAGATAAAAACAAGTGGGAAAAAGGTTTAATTACCGTCTAAAAAATGTAAAATAGTCTAAAATCCAAATTATTTAATGCAACATAGAAACATATTTCACTTAACGAAATCATTATAGTAAAATTATTGGATAGCAACAATAACTAACTGCACTCAATGAGCATTGACTCACAAAGACGTATTTATAAAGTCTTACTAAAGTTTTGGACAAGACGGATGTCTGTAGGGAGCTTTGGGAACTACCTTTTGTATGTTTCTTACGGATAAAATCACTGTATCACCAAGGAGACATCAGAATATACGGTGGTACAAAAAAATGCATCATTCTGTAACTACTAGGTATAAACCAGTGATGCAAAAAATGAATCCCAATGCTGCATTTGTATTAACAAATAATTAATTTGCTTAAAAGGATCGCATTTATTCATTTTAAATAATAAATATTGTTTTCTAGGACTACAATTTAATACTATTATTTGAAGAAAATATACTTTCCTAACTAATTAAGAGTTTAGGAAAGTTTTCCAGGGAATGGCAGAACCAAAAGGTCAACTTCGTAGAAACAGAGCAATTTCGTACTTGTTTTATACCTTCGTCATTATTAAGTTTGTAATTTAATATTGTGTTATTGTTCTGATTTCATTATATGTGAGTGATGCTAGGTCTTAAAAAACTAAATAACCCTATTCTCAGTAGAAATGTTCTACATGTATCGCACAACGTCATCTTTGGCGGAGAGGCCAAAGTTCGAATCCGGGTTGGATGTGTGTGTGGAGTGCATCTTCACATGTGATTGCACACACTACCTTCCTCATATATACCCTGTGAATTAACCTATTAATAAAAATTATAATAAGCATGCTAATTTATTTGTATATTGTATAGGCTATGAATTTAAATATATTAGCATAGGTGGACAATATTATTAGGGTATATAAACACATACTCAATTATTTACAGAAAAAATAAGTAAAAGTTATCACTGGCCACACACTGCCAGTGATATTCTGTATTATGTCCATAACTAAGTTAGTTGTAAGTCACGTGCTAACATAGTCCTTTATTTCAATATTCTACCTTGAATACTAACCTTTAGTATTTGGAAACTTGGCCAGTCATAAAAAAAATCATTATTGTAATTTGATAGTGACAGTTTTAACATCTACTATATCTCCAAATACTTATAATCAAAGCTTCTAGAACCTCTATCAATAAATAAACTTCAACTGGTGTACATTTCTGGTAGATAATTGGGTGGTTAAGTCACTAATACGTGGCTCGAAACATGTTTAGCAAAATTCTTCTGACAATTGGACGTTTTCTCAAATAAACTGTTTCATTGTAAAAATGATAAGGTAAAATAAAATATTTTTTTATGCTCTTGTTTTTTAAAGTAACGTGATTTTTTTTTCTTTTGGTTTTAGTCCTTCTTCGGGCGTACCTACAGTAACATGAGCTCTATTTCCGAGTGCAAGAACAATGGCGAGTGTGTCATTGACAAGAAGAACCGCACCTCTTGTAAGGCGTGTCGACTCCGGAAGTGCCTTCTGGTGGGGATGTCCAAGAGTGGATCCAGGTACGGCCGCCGCTCCAACTGGTTCAAGATCCACTGCCTGCTTCAGGAACAGTCCAATAACAACAACCAGCCCAACGACGCCCATCCAAACGCCCCTTTTTTTGGGAACGGTTTGTATCCCAGTGCCTTTTTCAACAACCATTTTTTGCCACCAGAGAAACAACTGCCCTCTCCACCTTTAGTAAACAATATTTATAAAAAACATAACAAAAAAAGGAGGATAGACAGTGAAATGAAGAGTAACTGCTCTTCAGAAGAGTCAGTGTCCTCGATGGGAGAGACAGAAGGTGATATTTCGAGATCCCCGAGTGCTCTTAGTTTCCTGAGGCCTCCATCCTCCCATCAATCACCATCCCCATTCAGCGAAGCTGATTACTTACATAGCCAGAAGAAACTATCAGCCATGGTGACGTTGACCCCAATACCTAGCTCACCAGTTAGTTCTTCGAGTGCAAGTAACTCTTTCTCATCCCCACCACACTTTTACATTCCACATCATACATCATCCCCTCCTGTAACCACCTTCATATACCCCGTGGTACAATCTCTTATCCCGACAGGTGCTTCGGCGACTCGACCTGGACTCACGCCCGTCAATAGACACCAAGTGTTCTTAGACAACCACAGCAGTAGTCCTCTTCCGATTCTTCGGACCGGAGGTGACCTTCTGTTGCGTAGTCCTGCGTTGGGAGGCGTGGCTGTAGAACAAGATCAACCTATCGACCTTTCGGTGAAATCGCAGACCTTAGTGCCGCATGGCTCGTTGCCAACAGATGCTGAGGCGCTCGTTGGAAGTGAGTCAAAGCTCAAACGAGCTAAAGTGGAAGATGATACAAGGACTTATAAAGATGGCGTGAGGAACATAACGTCTCCGCTAGACTTGACTAGAAAAAGAACCGCTGAAGTGCCTCAATCAGGATAAACTGATATGGAAATCCATCCATTTTTTTCCCTTCCTCTAAACAAGAGTTGTGATAAATATTTGAGTTTATAAAAAATGTTACGTATTTTTAATTCAAATAATGTTTTTATTTTATAAATAGCTAATATCTGTTGAGACGAATCCTGATAATACTTTTTTTTATCTGTACACATAGTCAAATTCAAAACGAAGTCAAAGAAACATCGAGTTTACGATCTTCATTGTATTTATTTTATCCAACAATATTCAGACGTTTTTAACCAGAGAGAACACACATCTAACTTATCACGCCAGATACCTGAAAAGTCGAACCCCACTGGACAAACACTCGATAAATCTTTCATATGACTCAAAAAACGTGTAATCAACTAAGTATTATTTTTTATATATTTTTATAAACACCTGTTTATGAGGATTTGAGTTGAGTATTGCTCAAATTAGCTCACACTTACAGTAATTTGAAGATATGTACTTTTTCACATAGATAGATTTCTTAAGCAATTAAAAATCTCGTAGCTTAAACGTTAGGCTACATTTAAATTTGTGTTTATAATTTCTAGAATGATAAGCAAGGCAGGCAATGCAGACGGACACAATTAAAACTTTTAAATCAAAATAAATATTTTTTTGATTTAAATGTCAGGAATTTTGGAAAATGAAAGGCTAGATTACTCGGTTAGCCAATGTATAAAAAAAAAAATCTTTGCAATTGGCTAGTGGGTAATGTTACCAGCTGGTTGACGGTAAGAAAATTATAAAAGTGTATTTATTTACCAAAATTTGACCTATTGGAAGGAATGACTATGACTACTCACAAATAAAGTAATATAATATTTACCAATAAAATTGTTTAATGTTTTATTTGTAAAACTGGAGCTTTGGTGTTTCAGTCTTAATAAATGAATCCAATCAGACGGCTAAATAAATAAAGTCCGGGGCTTGTCACCAGATATCTTAGTGTTGAATTTTTTATCACTGCTTTTATTTGTTTTAAAAAATTTGCAAAATAAAAGATGAAAAATATTGTAGATTCAAAACTATTTGTCTAAGGAAAAATCGAAAGATTTGTGAGTGTCTCAAACCCTTTAATCAGCAATATATGTTTTAATCACTGGTCTTGTAATCTAACTCGTCACACTCAAATAAGGCTCGCTGTCTGCAGGATAGTGGCTCTAATCCTATATACTAAAAGAGTTTTTTTATTAAATTGTATTTCACGATCCTTCCATGCAAATGCGGACACATTTACTTTAAATTATTCCTTCAACATCCCTAACCCATTAGTGAAAATATGTTGAAATCTCAAGCGGGTAGTAAAAGGCTGTGCAAAAAAGAAAAACGACGAAACGAACATGTTTGTTTTTTTATTTTTATGATTCAAACAAAATAGTTTTAAGTTATTTTCACACATTTTATTGTAAAATTGGAGTCATGGCTTTTAAAAAAAGCTGCAATCCAAAATATGTACAGTATTTTACAAAAAAATAATTTTCCCTTTTTTATTTTTCCATTCTATATTAATAATCGGAAAATATTCTAAATTGTGAGAAATATATCAATTTTAAATGATTTTTTTGTAAGGCTCAAGAATAAAACGAGTCAATGAAATTATCATGGCTTTAGTTAGAATTACGTACATATTATTCGGCTGATATGATTGAGATATTTAGTTTATGCCATGTAAAGTAGTTTTAAGTAAATATATACTTAATTACACTAATTTAAATACTAAAACTGTGTATCAAGTGGTTTTTTTAATTTACGAAAAATAGTATTATCTATGTGAGTGTTTAATTTTCCAAACTCAAATTTATGTGATATTTAAAAAAAAATCTATATTACATCATTACAATAAATGTAATATAGCATTAAATGATTTATTTTTAAATTTAGTTTTGACTTTAACGTTTACAAAATAGTCTAGATGGACGGTTGATTATTTTTTAATTAGTTAAAAGCAATAATATTATATCTTTGGCAAGTAATTCTAGTAGGCCTTTATGAATGTCTACAAAAAGTATCGGTAAACTTGATCCAATTTTCCTTAAATCGCGGATAAAGACACACATTTAAATAGAGCCTAGGTTCTCTACGTGCATGTTCTACTACCCGACTAGGCTATCCACATTTTTACACTGTTGGGTTAGAGACGAGGCGAGTTTAATATAAGATAAAGTGTACCCACGTTGACATGGAGATACATAGGGAAAATATTTGATAAATTATATTTCTAGTAGACTCAGCTGGAACTGAAACCTGTGCCTTTACTACACCTAAAAACTATATAAGATGAGACTGACGTCTTTATCCGTAAACCTAATGGGGCGGATCCTAACCCAACTTAAAAGGAGGTAAAAAAACTGTTTACAAGTAGTTGATTATTTTAGTTATATGAGCCATATCCATGTTACAGGGAAAAAGGGAAATAGTCTAACTATACGCAGGACAACTTTTATATCTCAAACCTCACATGTACCTTAGCAAATACTATTTTTTAATTAATTTAAATATAGCAGAGACCTCTTTTAACAATAATCTAAAGTACATTCGAAAGGTCTCATGATTGTCTAACAAATGGCAGCATTAACTCAATTTGAAATAAAATTGGACTTAACCACTTTTTCCATTGTACGCTTCATATTTCCTTAACCTTTTTCGATATATATTTCAAAAATAATCTCCATGTCATAAAGTGTTAACTTCAACTGACAATATAGTTACTAGCATAAATTACTTATGTGTTGAATAGTTAACACTATTTATCAAGTATCGAAATTAAGTCCAAGGAAGTGGAACCAAGCTAATCATTGCACTATATTCCTACAGTCCAATTTTCACATAATTAGCCTTATTTAAAAATAAATTAAAGCTATCAAATCTACTTTCACGTATTCATACGTCAATCTATGTAATTTAAACCTGTCCCTTTTGATATATTATCAATGCCAATAAAGTATCACTGGTAAAATATTAAAACTTTATTCAATTTTCGATGCAATTTCTTTTTTTATTAAAGGCTCTTTCTATGAAACTCGGACTGTATATATCATTATTTATTCTATAAACTACACTTTTTTTTTTAACTTTTCTATCTCATTTCAGGTCAGTATTTAATTTTATGAATTGTATTGCTTGAGAGTCATTATGTTCATGATATTTATAGGATAATTTTTTATATTACTTAAGAAAAATAGATTAAAATTTAATAAAAACATATTGTTTTGGCCAGTAATATTTAATTTGAAGTTATTAAAAAAAGAATGTTGCTTAATATAATAGCATAAATTGTTTTATTATTTATTTTTAATCCCTGAATGTATTAATTTGTGTCGTTCATGAATTGCCCCATCCTCTTGCGGGATACAAAGGATTTTGGAGGAGAAGGAATACTCGAGAAAACCCTTTCTAAGACAGAAATTCGTTGGAATCAACCTCCACTCTCTCTCTCCAACCCCTTCCACACCCCTTGATAACCAGTAAGATATTGCCTTAATGACTTTTACGTCTGTTTTCTATACATGACACAGAAGTTTCCAACATTTTGAAGAATTTTACCTTAATTTTTCTCTTGAGACCATCACATCCCCTTGAAATCCTAAGAACATTCAATTCTTATTTTAAAATCATTATTTCCATTAAATCTTTCTACTCGTTTGGGTTATCCACATTTTTTTCCCCTTCATTTTAACTGAGGTATTTAACTTGCCCCTTCTGAACTGACTTATATCAGCACACGACTTATAAAACTAACTTAAATCTAAAACAGACACAGCATCCAGTCTCCTGCCACCAACATTTCACTAATTTTTGGTCATGCTGGGAATCGAACTTATGAACTTTAGATCAGTAGCCAGACGCTCTACTGAATTAGCTAAGGTGTTGAACTATACACATTTAATTACACTTGTGGGGTAAGGATAGTCTAGAGAAAATGGGCCTATATTGGCCTGGAGGGAGAAGGGAGAAACAGTTTAGGAAAAATACTTTTCAGTATCACTGATAAACATTTGAAACCTTTCCTCATTACTGACAAACAAAACAAGTGTTCCTGACGCTAAGCCCACGTGCTTGATTTAATTGTTAACAATTGTTTACACAATGATAATACGAATGCGACTAAGATGTCGCAATCAAGACGATCAAGAGACTCAACGAGCCCAGCGGGTATTTTGGAAATTATGCCAGCAGCTTGTGGTAAAAGTGTTAGAGTAAATAAAAAAATATCATAGTCTCTAAATATTAGTAATAAGAGAAAAAATATTTAAATTTATGTGTCATTCATGGATCAAAGATTAGCAAATCAATGGCATTACAAAATTTAGCTAAAAAAAATATTTAATGTGGTCTAGTAATTTTAAATAGTATTTATTTAATAAATAACCAAATATAAAGGGTAGCAATTAATTTTATAATCGCTGATAGCGTGTAAGTTCTGAGATAAAGAGTTTTGTACAATCTCCTCCATTAATATGATCAAAAAAAGGTGCAAATTTTGTCATTTTTAATTGCTTCATAAAACTTGAAGTTTTGTACAGATCTTTATAGAAATCACATTTGACGCTGAACTGGTAATTAGTCTTGCTATTTAATGTAATTTACTTTATTAAGGAAATCGGCCCTTTTCATTTGGCATGGAAATGCAGAACCATGGGAACAAACGGTTATCTTCAAGAATTTTTATTGTTTGGCAATTTTCTTTTCGGAAACGGTTTGTTCAGGAATAGAAGCATGTTGATTAAGTTATACGTTTTATGTACACACCTCCTCTATAATTTTAACAGTGATCAAATATAGATAAAATCGACCTTTTTCAATCGAAAACTGCCGGCTTCATAACAAAAAGTATGTAAATGTATGATTCTTCCGCAAGACCTGTCCGGTAGCGCCATCTACAGTTTCCGTGATTCTTATTGGCACGGAAGGATATTTTGGTCGGTTGTGAAGCTACGCCACGCCTTTCACCCTCCCGACCACCATACCACAAAATAGGTTCTAAGCTTACACTTGACAGGGCCAAGGGCCTTAAAACTATTTCTTTAAAATCTTACAATCTTCCGTGGACGAACACAGATATTTATAAACATTCTAGGAAATTGTTGGAAGAGAAAAAAAAACACTTGTTTTTTCACAAAGATGTTCCAACAAAAACATTGTTTTTCTCCAAAGAGATCACATTCCTTGTCAACCTCACATATAAAAGGTACATACTATAATTAACAAACGAGAGCAAGTTTGACTTCTAATGAGAATACAGAAGAAGGTTAAAGATAATATCAGAAGCTCCATTCGTATAAACACAAGAATAATGCAATTAACTAAGTCGGCAAGCAATTGTCAGCGTTAAGTAAACAAAAGAAACCTATAAAGTAACGTAACTTTTATTTATCATACTAACCACTTACATTTCTATTTGAATTGTGTATCTTTCTCTAATCATTATAATTATTTCAAAAAGTAAATATGAGGCTATAACCTCAATTAGCATTGCGACCCAAGCTGGAAACCACTGCTATAAAATCAGTATAGTTAGAGATGTGTAATTCGCAAACGAATAGTTCTTTTGTTTAGGAAAAAAATATACTCGTTACCCATAAGCACAAATCAATAAGCACCACTATACCAATATATATAATTATATAATATTACTCGCATTTCTTTAACTGGTAAACAATTGAACTGCACGCTATAGTTGAATAACGACTGAGCTACAAGCTTTAGTTCACTAACAACTGAAATACAAACTGTAGTTCACGAACAACTGAAATACAAACTGTAGTTCACTAACGACTAAAATACAAACAACTGTAGTTCTCCAACGACTGAACTGCAAGCTGTAGTTCACCAATGACTGAAATACATATTGTAGTTTGACAATGACTGAATTGCAAACTGTAGTTTGACAACGACCTATTTGCAAGCTGTAGTTCGACAATGACTGAGCTACAAGCTGTGGTTTGCAAACGAGAAACTACTGAGCTACAAGCTGTAGTTTTCCAACGACTGAGATATAAGCTGTATATTGTCAATGACCTAACTACAAGCTGTAGTTCACTAATGACTCAGCTACAAGCTGTTGACACTTTTACTCAAGTTACAGCTTGTGAAAGCAAAGGACTGAAAGAATGTCCATTTAAGTCCATGCCTACCTCTTTTAATGCTATTATTAAACTTTAATTATCTGTCGAGAAGAATACAATGACTTCTTAAGATAAAAATACATATTCTAATATTGACAGTTTTGAAAGCCTACCACAGTGTTTTAATTAGTAAAAAGCACCATGGCATATTTATTGTACCTTACCTATCAAAGCCTTAACAGTTCAGTACATTTGTGAATCTTTATAATGTCCTGAAATCATTAAAGTTAACCATAAGTATTGTCTTAAGATTGTGATCTGTTGACTTAATTTAGTAAAGTAACTTAAGTAATAAAAAAAATGCTCAAAATAATTTAAAAGGTGTAAGTAGGCCTAACACTTAATTCTAATAAATTTAAAAATGACACCTAGACACGGGAATCGAAACTGAGACCTTTAGCATAGCGCGTCAAGGCTCTATCACTGAGCCAACCTGGGATTGTCCCATTCTCAGGGTAATTCTTGACTAATATTTTAAGGCAGAGTCTGTGATGGACGTGTGAATATTACAAGCTAATAAGAGCTATCGTTAATGTTCCAAGCGAATCAAGATGGAAGAAAAGTAGCGTAAAAAACGCTGTTCTGGCACAGTTTTTTAGGTGCGCGTGGTGGGTATCTTTTTGAATTTTAGCGAACATTTCTAACTATGGAAGCCTTTTTAAATTTTGGTGGTCATTTCGAATTTCCAATATGTTCATGCATGTCCAAAAATCTAAATCAATCAATCACATTTAATACAATCAATAAATAAATCCTGTCGATACCTGACAAGTATTGTTGAAACATGTTGACAAATTCAAAATGGCCACCAAAATTCAAAATGATTTCCAAAATTTGAGAATTCAAGATGACCACGAAACTCAAAATTAACACCAAAATGCAAAATTGCCTCCAAAAATCGAAATGATTTGCACCACACGTGCCCCTAAAAAGACTGCGCAAGAATGGCCTATGTTATCCTTACTAAGAAAGTAACGTTATATAATTAAGTATGTATGAAAGGCGAATCTTAGGAAAGGAATCATTATAAATACCTTCTAAATGGTTAGGCTATTTTAAGTATATTTAATAAAACTGCATGCTTTAATATAAAAACGAACTCTTAGTAAGGTAAGTAATAAATAATGTTCCACGTTGGATCAACATTTATTTTGGATATTTAAAACTATCAGGAAAAACCTATTATTTTAAATGAAGCAAAGTTTACATTGAATATATTTATTATATTTGTTCAATTGTTGAGACCACAATTTTAAAAAGATTTTAAAATATGCACATGTTTGGGCTGTACATCATAGATTACTTATTTTTTTCAAAACTTTAGGAGAATTTGTCGTTTTCGGTTTATAGTTTTGAATACATACTGTTATATCAACTTAAAACTTCAATTCTTTGAACAGTACATTCCTTACAATTTATGTAAATCTTTTAGAACAATATATCCTAAATGAATGCATCTAAATTAATAAAAATGAAGAGTTTATTTGTTTATCTGACTTTCATGAGCATTGCGTGATATCTACCGCAAAAAGAGGCCTAAAATTTTAAAAATTAATAGAAACTGTGCACAATCATGTAGTCTACACCTCAAAGCCGGAATTTTAAAATTTTGATTGGATTTTTAAAAATGTATTATAAACTGGGTCGAAAGAGGAAAAAATGAAGAGAATTGTTCTGTCTGTTTGAAGTAAAGGAAAGAGTTGCGCGGTTACCACCGTGTAGGCCTACTTCTGCTAGTAAACAATATGATAAACAACACTAATTTTTTTTCCGGGACACTAAGTATTAAGACGTTAAAAATGTTGCTTGGTAATGCAGAGAAAAAGAAACTTGCATATATAGATAGGTGATGGGAGTCATTGCACAAAACAATGTAAATAATAAAGGTCGCCGTCACCTGGGGCCTTATGCTACGACTACAACCAGCAATGTCATGATTGTTTTGGTGTGCACAGGTGAAGCTAAATAAAGATAAAGAATATATGGTCCTTAGCTTTCACACGCTACCCAAATTGCCAGTCAGGTTAAAGTAGCGCGTCGTCACATTTGTGACGGATGTTAATTAACCAAAGGCTGTCCACACAGACGATACACTGTGGGAGGATTTGATTAATTTTACAGATTCTCATTTGAGACTAAATAGTTTTTTATTTTTTTAGTTTTGATCCTAGTAACCTTTAAGTAGATCTCACATGTAAGATTTTAGATGGGAACTCACTCTCACATAGATTTCAATTGATTTGATTGGACCCAAAAGTACGTCTCTTATCCATTTATTGAGCTAGCTCTATCCAGTACACCTTAGCCCTATCTTGAGCTAGTTATATCCAGTACACCCTACTCCTAGCTTGAGCTAGTTCAATCCAGTCCACCTCAGTTCACCTTAGCGCTATCTTGTGCTAATTCAATTCAGTCCACCTCGGTACACCTTAGCCCTATCTTGAGCTAGTTTTATCCAATACACCCTTTTCCTATCTTGAGCTAGTTCAATTCAGTCCACCTCGGTACACCTTATCCCTATCTTGAGCTAGTGATATATCGTCAACCTCACTACACACAATCCATATATTGAGCTAGCTCTATCCAGTACACCTCATTACATCTTATCCCTACCTTGAGCTACACTTTATAGATATCTTGAGCTAGTGCTATCCTGTCCACCACATTACATACTATCCATATAATGAGCTAGCTCTATCCAATCCACCTCATTACATATTATTCCTACCTTGAGCTACACCCTATACTTATCTTGAGCTAGTTTTATCCATTACACCTTATCCAGTCCACCTCTTTACACACTATCCAAATATTGATCTATTTCTCTCCAGTCCACCTCATTATACTAAGCTATATATATATTTCAGGTATATCCTAATGTTATCCTCCCAGCTACGTCTAGGTCTTCCCAATGGTCTCTTCACGATTGGCTTGCTAGTCAATACCTTGAACACCGCTCTACATGCTTACACTCACACCGCAAGTCCACCTCACTGTAACAGTATCTCCATTTTTTTCATACCTTTTTTGACCAAATATTTATCTCAATATTTGGTTTTAGAACACCCTAAATTAATTCTTGTCATGTTAGGTTAGATATCATGTCATCAATTAAATATTAAACTGTAAAAATATTGTTTTTAATTTTATGATTTATACTTTTTAGACAACAAGTGAGATTATTCTCCTAATTTAAAGTCTAATATCATTATTACTATTTGAAATCGTTTCTAATATTTGAAATCAATCACCCTACCACTATTACTGTGATAAGTTTATAATTATCATAGCTGATATAACTTCAATTGAATTTAAAAATTACATATATATTTATAAATTTGGGACAGTATCCGTATAGCACATTATTTTAAGTTTTATATTGATATTTAATGCCATTTTATTTATTTAATTAATGGAAATTACGACAGTAACAACAAAGATATCAACAAATATGAGATATTTCCCTAGATCAAGAAATGCTTGACAGGTTTATGATTTTATATAAAGTATAAAAATGTGTGATTATGTCCAATTATTCTCCTGAATTCATATAAGTTCAATTATTAAATTTTATTTATTTACAACTCAAAATTTAGATCTAATTTGAAAAACAAACCACAAACTGTATGTTGAAGACTATAAATCTATATTAATAAAATGAATAGTTTGTGTGTTTGGGTGTCTGTCATGAGCATTGCGTGATATTTACCGCATACAGAAGAATAAAATTTAAACATTGGTAGACCCAATGCATGAACATGTGCACCCACTGGCAAAGCCAAGGGGGTTTTCATGGTTGAACCCCCTCCCCCTTAGACCACGCTACCCACCTACCTCTTTCTCGTCCTTAAAGCTGTTGAAATCATACATGAGGAACTCTACAAATGAAGACAGACTTAATAGTATTTATGTACATACATCCAGAGGTGTCAGTTACTGACCCAGGTGGGAAAATACCAGATCTGGCCCAGAACTGGAACTGGCCAGATTTGGAAATGCCAGTTTTGCCCCAGATTTGGGTATATCTGGCCTAGATCTGGGTATATCTGGCCCAGATATGGACCAGTTCTCGCCAGATATTATTTTTCCACGTGGGGAGAGTGAAGTTCTCAATGAACATTTTATGAAGCCAAGGAAAATTAACATAAGACTAAAGTGAATTAGTTCAAAAGTGATTTTGTGAGTTAAGAGTTAGAGCAAGTTGTTTATTTGAATTTTCAGATTTTAGCTCATAAAATAATTTTATAAATACAGTTTATTGAAACTTGCATGTTTGTTTATTATATTATATTACAGTATGTGTGCATGAATAAAAAAAATTCATAAAAACTTAATAGTCATAATAGTTACAGAATTATGACAATTTTTATAAATTTTAAATTATTTTGGATATTATTGTATTTCTTTTGATGCATTTGCGTTTTGCAATACTTAAATTTTCAAAATTTTCCGCGGGTAAAACCAATGGACCCCACTTAGTTAGTCAGTGAAACAAACTCCCCACCCCCCGCAAACGAATCCTGGCTGCACCAATGTGTGCACCTATAAGCCAGAATTTTAATATTTGGATTTGATTTTTTTTATTAATTAAAAACTGATTTGAAAAATATTAAACGTTTTTTTCTGTCTCTTTGAAGAAAGTAAAAGCGCCGACCCGGATAATTCTGCTAGTTATATTATGATATAATCTCTCTATACTTAGCTCCTGAAAATCAATATAAGAAAAATTTAATATATTCTCCCTTATTGTAGTTTGAAACAAATTTTATCTAGGAATTGTAAAGGTATTTTAATTTTATAGATTGGTATTAAAAGGAGCAGAGCTAAATAAGTAGTAGGCCTGTGTAACAACTTAAATCAGTAGAATAAACTGCCAATGACGAGGAGATCGAGGTTTGAATCTTAGTCGGGTGTACTGATGATAGTTTTTTTCCAAAATAGTTTTTCACTCGCCCTCCACGTAAATGCGGATACTTTTCCTTTAAATATAGCCTTCCTAATCCCTAAAACGCATAGCGTAATTAGTACTTAGGTGAATAACCTGAACGGGTGGTTATACAAAGTGCAAAAAAGTTTAATATTTAAGAATTGATTTTTACTATCCTGTGATCGGTTATAATTTTAATGGAAACCAAGCCACCATCTTTACAATAGCAAACTAAAAACCGCAGAGTCATACATAACGGAGTACTTATGGCCGCAGGGACAAATTTCTAACAGATCACCACTAGCCAATTATGTTAGTACCATCCCATAAAGCTTTTTGTGACTCCTGTAGTAAGGAAGGTATTGTAGAATCGTGATATAGAGATAATTTTATAGAATAAAAAAAATAAAAAATACTATCAACATTGAAAAAAGTTAGCCATATTACCATTTTATCTGAATTGACAGTGTCAGAATGAATTATTATTATATGAGAATAATTTTGATAGTTTTGCAAAAAAAATATCTGTTATCACCGCGTATTAATTTGTGCATTTCCGGGTTATACAACATGATAACCCTCATGAAAAAAAAAGTTTTAGCATGGATTTCTGGTAGATTTCCTCTTAAACTACAGGTGTTTTTTATACTCAGTCGATATTTTGAGCATAGCTAATATCAATGAATATGATATTTATTTTTTATAGCTTGATTTATGGACTTTATATACGTTTAAATAGTGAAAATATCCCATCTAAGTCTTTTAGGGTTATCATGTTTAGTGCCCTGACCCCCTAAATTACTCTAATAAGGTAAGGATAAAGAAGGAAGAATTTTAGAGTTAGTATATCCACCACATTTGCGTGGAAGGAGAGTGGGAAACCATTTAGGGAAAACCACCCTCATTTGACCCGACTGGGATTTAAACCCAGAACGCCCAGTTTTCAGCAGATCATTCTAACACGAGAATGACGCCTTAGACCATTCGGCCACTGAAGTGGGTGATCACGCTAATGGAATAGGAATAAGTATGAAATAATTTGAGATTAAATGTAGCAACATTTGCATGGAGTGGGAGTGGAAAACTATTTATAAAATAACACCCTTAGTACACACGACAGGGAGTAGAACTCCGATCTCCCCGTCATCAGCTATTAAGCATAACATAAGCGTGATGCGTTAGAATATGCAACCACCAATGCGGACTGGGTGTCGTATTGTAGCCTTACTGTTAAATATAGTTTGGAATTTTAATCTACTGGTTCTTAACTACAAAGTGAACTTATAAGTTGTGACAGTGAAATCATGTAAAGTAATCTTGCTACCGTTAAGAGTAAATGAAGGGTAAAAGTAAAAAAAAAAAGGCCAAAACTGTTCACCAAATAAATATTTCTGCACCAACTTAGCTTTAATAGAATTTTTATCACCACGTCTTATTAACCGTTCGGGTTAAACGTCTAAGTAATAATTCCGCTAATGGTTTTAGGGATTTGGAAGGTTATATTTACTTACTGTCAATTTACCCAAATTTTCGTGGAGGGAGATGGGAAAACTATTTTAGAAACCCCCCCCCCCCCC
>CABFWB010000529.1:148468-194846 GCA_902151455.1 Timema bartmani
CCCCCCTAGTAAGTACACCCAACCGAGATTCTAACTTCGATCTCCCCGTCATCGACAGTCTAGTCTACTGCGAGAGTGGCGCGTTAGACCATGTGGCCACCATAATGGGTCTTTTATAGCATAAGTATGTAGTCATTGGTCCCACAAGTATGTAATATGGATGGGTCGAATCCCGTAATTATCTAGTCCAAATCTCAAATCCAAATCTTTTGTTTTATTTCGTGTCTCGAATCCAAATTGAATCCTCAAATCTTAAAAAAAAATACAATTTGTTTAAAGTGAAAATATTTCAAATTGAATTTTCTAAAATGTTTTCCAAGGCTCGGTGCTATTAATATTTTTTTTTTCTGTCAAGTCAATTACATCATAAGCAACAAAGAGAACACGTTTTTAGTAAATTATTCATATCTTTTTTTGTTGTGATTTTGCTATATTTTCAAATAGATAAGTGTATAATTCCTTTTACCAATGGATTATAATTTGTTATTAAAATATTAGATCCATATGATAATGTATTTGACATACTTTTTTTGAGATTTTTAATCTAGAATATCATAGGATTTGAGGGATTCGATAACTCAATCGTCCCATTTCTAGTACTGTACAATACCAAATAATGAAAGTAAAAATCGGCGTGTATTTATTGAATTGTTTTAGAATTATGGACCAAATACAGTATTTGGTTGGTTTTTGTTCTTACTTTAAAAGCTTATAAAAATAAAGTCTTGAAAATGTATGTATGATATAAATCAACTTATAAAATAAATTGGCTCCCAACAAAATGTTGTTTGAATAATTATTACTCAAATGTTTTAAAGAGAAGATTATGATATTTAATAAGTGTTGCTACATTGAACTCGGCTGTAACAATGATATAGCTATCAAAAAAAGCGACTGCCTTCAACTCTTAAGAACCATTGCAGTTGCCTGGCGGCAAATCTTTCCTGGTATTGCGTAATATCTTGACAGGGGATTTACTAGATTGTTTTAATGTGTGATAAAAAATAAGCGTATGAGAAGTAGCGGATGGATTTTAGCGTGGTCAACACAAACTTTTTATCTCCGACTACATTTTTCAATGCCACCAAGTAACAAGAGAATTCTCGACAAGACAAGAGAATTTCGCGATGCTTAAAATAAAATACGTTCGCCATAAAAGTATGAGTCCGTGAGATTTCTACATTATAAATAGTCGCCCTTTCTCATATATTTTAAAGTTGTTAACAAATAATAGTTATTAAAATAAAAAGCAACCTGCTGTGAATTTTCATGCTGACTCAACATATACTCAATCATATGGACATTGGTTATTGCAATAATAGGTACCGGTTTTTTGCTCAAATTCTTACTGCGTTACAAATTAGGGGTTGCAAGGATACGAGTCAAGGCTGATACACACAGAATACTAAGCTAAGCTAAGCTATGCTTCGTTGTGCTGTTCTAAGACTTTGTCGGTTTGGTTTCACACTCATAGCTAAGCTAAGCTAACCTAAGCAATGATCCCTCTTTCCCCTCCCGAATTCAGTGTAGTTTCTTTCTGGTCTGCTCCAGTGAAGTTTAGTTATGATGACGTTCTCCAAAATGTATTGTTTGAGTTCAGGTTATAGTACTGAGGAAGAAAAGATGCTTCTGTTAGCAGTTGTTTTGGAAGATGAGGAAAATTTAGGTGGTGTAAGTTTGACTTGTTCAATTAGCGCTTCCATTTTAATATAAACATATTTATTAAATATAAAACCTACTCAGAATACTACTTAAATACACGAGAAACAAACTTAAAACCAAACTTCAACACTTCTTTAGTTCTTTTCACCAAACCAGCACTGCGTCTGTTCAACACGGAGCCCAAGCTGCGTTATGCGCATGCGCAACGTAAGATGGCTCAAGATGGGGGGATGGAGAAATTGCCAGGCCAGCAATCGGAAAAAACATAGCGTGGCGTAGTAAGTAAGGCCAAGCTTAGCTTAGCTTAGCTTTCTGTGTGAACCAATACATTTAAATATATGATCCGCTATTTTTCTAAAGAGTTATCAGAGCAAATCTTAGCTTAGCGTTCTGTGTGTACCGGCCTTAATACATTTTATTTTTATAATCCTAGAAATAATAAATAATAAAGGTGATCCCATAACATAACTATTCAATTTATGTATAATAGTATTTATATATACTTACATCATTACTGTTTCCAGCCTATGTTCTGGGTCAGTTTTTTATTCAAGCCATGTATTTTTCTCTATCGGCTTGGTAGACCTGTCGTATAGTCTAACTTAAGACTAGGACAGGCACAGCCTCCAGTCCCTGGCCTTTAATTTTTTAAGGTGAAGGGGTAAACCCATATTTCATCAATGATAAATTTTTAGACCATGCCGGAAATCGATCTCGGGACCATTAGCTGAGTATGCAGACACGCTACCGACTGAGCTAAGATGTTGGATTTATATATATATATTACTGGAAGAAAAAAATACCTATGTATTTTTAAAACATTTTTTGTGTCTTCCCAATATTTTCTGTTTTATATTTAATTGGTAATATAGAAAATAAGAGACCAGATAAAAAAATACGAGAACAATTATAAATATACAGGTATTTTTAATATCCTTGTTTATTTTAAATGTTATTGCTAAATTTTCCTCTCCGTACATAATTTTGTCAATAGCTTAAAAACTATATTTGATAAAAGGTTCCACTATAATAAAATCAATTATATGTGTAATATTTCTTTGTTCTTTCCCTCGTTTCTTTTTCTTCTCGATTCTAATGATATTAACTCATCTAAGAGATTTGACCATTAAAAACACACACTTAATTAAATACTGATTTATGAAAGTACTGTACATGACCACTAAACGTAATAGAAAGAAATTCAGTTGACCCTGTTGGTTTTTATTTTCATGACTCTGAAACAAAACACAAACTACCAGTGTTTATTTTCTGTGCTAATTATGAATGTTATTTCAACACTTTGTACTTTTTTTTTTAATATTATAAATTATAAGTTGGTTTTCTATTTATGTTTATAAGTTTATTACTACCAAAAATAATTCATTACTAAAACCGAGAACAAAACTACTCATCTTGTGATTCCATAAAGTGCACAACACATATTATTAAATAGATGGTGATCCTTCAATGCCATCATGCAATCATCCTCTGGCGCTATTCCCCTTTGTTACTCGCTCCTTTCCTCTTTGCACAGTTCCTACGTCAGCAGAAATGTAATATATTGACGTCATTACATCTTGCGGTTTAAGGGTATGAGTCCAAGTTCTTTAATTAAAGTTTTTAAGTGTGACCTTACGGATATTACTCATTAAGAAAATTGGTTTGTGGAAGATGATACTTGAAACCAGTGGCTACTGTTATCAAAATTACATGGTGGGAATTTCCTATTGGGATTTTACGTGTGTGAGTGCTGTATGGGAGATATGATTAAATTACGTTCATTATTGGTGTCATATAGAGCATGTATTATATTAGTGAGCTATAATCAGGATTCCTTTGAAGTCGGCGGTGTTCGGAACAAATCCATAATAAGTCTCGCTACTCTACCTTGATTTTCTTACGATTGGACATTTGGACATTATATGTATCAAGGTACCACGTCTTGCTTGTGTACTAGTTACGCTAATGGTTTTAGCGATTAGGAGGGTTATATTTAGGGGAAGTTTACCCACATTTGCGTGAAGGGAGAGAGGAAAACCATTTTGAGGAAAACCTCATCAGTACACCTGATCGCGATTCAAACTTCGATCTCCCAGTCATTGGCAGTCTAGTCTAACACAATAGTTGTACGTTAGTCCACGCGGACACCGAAGTAGGTAGTACTTTATAAAAAAATTAAAATATATTTTTTACATTATAAAATTAATCAAACTTATGTTTGGGGAGGTAATATGTTAAATTAATATCGTATCTATTTTTATTTCTTTTGGCAAATTCCCTTCTCTATCTATGGATTTATAAATAATGTTTAAACTCATTTAGAGAAATGTATAGAACAAAAAATTGAATAAAAACAAGAATAGTAATATATCTTAATATGGACAGCAAATAAATATATATATATATACATTTTTGTTTGGACTTAATGTTTTTACAACAAAAACAACAAAATCTAAAGCGCATTTTTAGTCAATTTCTTTTCTCGCTTTGGATAATTTATGAGTGCTTCATTTAATTATAATGGTAACCTAATTTTATTACTCATTTTTAAATTCAGATAAAATGCCCTCGACCAGTTGGAAATCTAAGCACAACATATTAATTTAAATATTATTAGAATGGAACTGTGTGTGTTAATTAAATCAAATGAAAATGAAGAAATGAAAAACTAATGAAGAAAAGTCTTAAGGCTATCATTATGGATTGTCAAGCTACTAGAAATATTTTAATGATGTGTTGCATTGTTTCTTGAATAAGAAGCCTAGGTAAGAGCAAGTAGCTTTCATATAAATTGCCTCTGGTAAAAAAACAGCTCAAACGTTGATAACTGTGGATGAACCACCTGTCTTCGGTATATCACGCAAATTAGCTACCTCAAATAGGTTAGAGTAAAAGAAAAAAACTTCAGGTGTAGAGACAAAATTAATTATGAAGGGAATTAATTATGAAATGTAAAGAAAATGCATCATGATGAGACGTTTGTTAATGTCACAAAAAATAAAATAATGGAAGAGAGGTGCGTTTACACCATTAGAGTTCGTTCACATTTTAATCTAAGTTTTCACCAGGAAATAAAAAATGACCACTCATTAAGGACTATGAATTGTCCTGCAATATGTTGTGTCAACATTAATATTAGTTGCTAACAATTATGTAAAATTCTGCGTTTTTTGTTAGTGTAAGTTATTACTTGAATTTTCACGAGATCAAGTATTATGAGGTTTTTATGTAAAAGTAGTTTCCAGTTAGACTTATTTTTTTAAATTGTCACTAAACTATTATAACTACAAAATAAATTTAGATTTAAATACTAGTCACACTAAAATAATAAAAAAACTAACATATGTTATTTTTAAAATGGAGATTTTTAATGTATTTACTAAACCAACATTAGCTACTTACATTATTATATGTATTTATAGACATCAACATCCAACTTTGATTGCTCAAATATACGAGACATATACATAACGTAATTAGTATAACATTTACATCAGTTTCTGAGTGTCTAAATATATCATTATTTATGATTAAAACTTTTGTAAGATAGAAATACATATAGAGGCTTAATAATAAGTAGTTTATATTGTTGAGAAAATTAATTTTTTTCTCTTAATAGAACATCAAATTTAAGGCTATATAATAGCGCGTAAAAAATTTTTGGTAAATAAAGATATGTTTAAAACTATATATTAGAAGCGTGTAGTATCTAATGTTACATCAATGCTATCAACTATAGTTAATGACAATGTGTGTCTGAAGATAATTCAATTAAGAGCTAATCAATGTTCTGTATTATTTTGGATTTTAATTTGATTTATTGCTGTTATGCCTGCACTAGTTTAGTTAAATACTTAATTGAAATATTACAGTTATGTTAAATTAACTTGAGACATTTTATAATTGCTAGGGTATTTTGAATAGTTTTAAAATTATTTTCAATTTTAATTTATTAAAAGTATTACTTATTAGATTCAAAACCCTTATTGTTAAAACTAATTTAAGTGCTTGGAAATTAAAATTTAAAATGATCAAAGATAACAATTACAATATAATTGGATTACATTTATCATGACATCAAAATTGGAATTGAAACAATAAAATAAATCTTAATCATTAAAATTGACATTTTAATGATAAAACAAACCCTTACCATCATTAGCAACAGCGTATGTATTTTTAATCATATTCAACAATTATTAGACAGATTTACACCTTTGTTCAGAATTATCTTCATTTAAAAAAAATTAATTAAAGATATATGTGTGAAACGTGGTCTCATACCTTACACGACGAAATATATTTTTGAATTTTCGAAAACCAGGTTCTTAGCAAGATGCTCGGTCCAGAAATGGATGAGGCTAGAGAGGAGTGGAGGAGGTTACATAATGATGAGTTACATACCCTGTACTCATTACAAGACATTGCTAGGATAGCCCAGTCTTGTAGATAGCAGTGGGCAGGACATGCAGCGCTAATGGGAAAATCTAGAACCGTGTTTAGGTTATTGACTTGTAAACTCAATTGGAATAGACCATGGGGGATATATATACACAGATGGGAGGATGACATTAGAATGACCTGAAAGAGATAGGGTGTAATGAGGTGGACTGGATAGAATGAGCTCAATCTAGGTATAGGGTGTAATGAGGTGGACTGGATATAACTAGCTTAAGATAGGAATAGATCACGCATTTAAGTAGGTGTAGCAATGAACTTTCAAGTTACCTTTGTCATAAAGTAAAAAAATTAAGGTAATTAGTATAATTGTTTACAAGACTGCTTTAATCCAATCCATATTGCCAATGTATCGAATTAAAAGAGCTCTTTGTCAGTTTATACCTTTCCTAATATAATTGTTCTCCTTATATTCTTAATGAGGAGCGTGATTTACAATGAAGTAATTTGTAACGGTTCACACGCAATTACTAAGTTTTTACTGTTGCATCAAAGTCTATTATTGTAATTAAAACGCCACTCAAATTTTGCTTGAATCGCTTAATAGGAGACAAGTAAAAAAAAAAATAAGAAAATTAATTACGTGTCTCTAAGGCTCATAGCAAAAGGTGCTATGCTACAGCTTAGGAGAATGAACTAATATAGGCTTCTTACAGTTATATTTTAATTTAAAGGGCAAGTATCATTTTATATATCATTAGGTGGATAACATATTCGTTTAAAGGCATTTTAAAGCACTGATCAAAATCAAAATACAAATTTAACTATCAGTAATAGGTTTACCAATTATTAATTTCTTGAAATAATAAATTGAAAATAATTACTCTAAAATAATTTAAAATGTTTATAGATAAAAAATGTTATATATATTGAAATATAATAATAATAATAATAATAATAATAATAATAATAATTTTATAATGTAGTCTTGTTAGTTAATAATTTAAAAATAACTAATACATATTTTCCAAATGAATTTAATTTTGCTAAACAGTTCACCAAATCTAGAACCACTAATGGCATTATAATAGTATAGATAAAGCAGATTTGAAGGTTAACCAACACCCCAATCTAAATAAAACATTTTCCGTTTTATTTTACAATTTAAGACTTAGATATATTGCTTAAAAATCTATAGAAAGAGTTGATTGATACATTTTGTTAAGTTGGTTGATATAAAAACAAAATTGCAGATCAAAATGTATAATTAGGTTAATTTATGGTGCTAACATATTGTCAAATAGTGAACATTACACATTTAATCAATAATTCATCATCAATTTAGAAGTATATTGGGTGATGATAAGTCTAAAATACATTAAACACGTTAAAAATGTTTTAAGCTTTACAAATAACAAAAGAGGTTAGAAAATACAATTTTTAGTTCATGTAGGTTCAGAATTCAAATTATAAAAAATGTTGGGGAAAAATGTTAACATCTGCAAAAATATTAAGATTAATTTATTGAGTATTAATATACGACTTTATAAAATGAATATTTGATGAAACAATGTTAAGTAATAGAGTTGACAAGTATAAAAGTTGACAAGTACAAAATTTTAATTTATAGGTTAACTAGTTAGAAAAGAATATAATTGATGTGGAGAATTTTGTAATACTCTAAGTCTTATCTGATATTTCTTGTCCCGTTACTCCTTTTTTGCATTTCCAGCTTTAAAAGACGCTGGAATACTTAATCCGACACGTTTCGACACATAGGTGTCATAATCTTGGTAGCTGTAAAACGAAATTAAAGAATCATGAAGACACAATAATATGAAAGAGTTACAATAGATGAGAAATACTGCTGTCCAATAATAAGTACGTAAAAGGAATAAGAGGTATTAAACAGACAAACTTACATAAGTCGTTGGGAAGGACACAACGTTTTGGTTTAGTGACACACACAAATATATTCATAGGCCTATATGATAGTCCTATTAATAATTTTTACTATAACAGTCTAACATAAAAAAATAATATTCAAAAGATGTGTTGCTGCTATTCAAGTTTAAGAGATTTAATAAAGCACTAATTATTGATGACTTTTATTATATTTCATAGTGTGCTAAAAGCATGCTTTGAAACTTTTGATAAATAGATAATCTCTTTTTAATATAAAATTTTTATTGAAAATTTTAGATAAAATTTACTGTGCATACATCTATTGTTTTTGTTTTTAATAATCAGACATAAATTGTTTAGTTGTTTTTGTATTATTTTGTTTGGTTTGTGTATTTTAAAAAGTTGAGCATAAGCTTTTAACCGAAATAAACATGTTAAATTATTAATATCTTTGCTACTCTTAAAAATATGATAGTAATGATGATATAAATGGTTATATGAAAAACCATAGGCTCACATATAACTAATTAATATTAGTACAAAATTAAAATGCGAAGTTAGTTATATAAATTTACGAGTAATTAATTTCAAGGACGGTGACCTGGTGGTCTAGGGGTAATGTGTCAGACTTCTGTGCTGAGGGTCCGGGGTTCAATCCTCGGTCCCGGCACAGATTTATCTGATTACCAAACCCTTCCTTCACCTCTGACAAGACGTGTATTAATCACAACTTGTGAATGTGAGGAATGCCAGGCCTCCACCGTGGTTCGGATTCCACGTTAAACTGTAGGTCCTCCATTTCATCTCACAATCACCCTACCATTACACATTAGCGTAAGTGCGTATAACCCGAACGGGTAGTAAGACGCGGTGCTAATAATAATAATAATAATAATTTCAAGGACTTAAAACCCCTCTCTATTGAGTTCAGAAAGGTTTATTTGGAACACAAATGGCTTATGAATGTGAGTTTTCAAGATGTATTTGAACATTACACTTAATAAAACATGTATTTATTTTAATTTTTATCCTAAATTATTAATTTTTGAGTGCACGATTCAGCAATTCAGATTAATTATTATTTTCCTATGTTAATAAATACGGCTTCGATTATTTCGCTAGCCCACATATTTATCTAAGATATAAGTTTTTAAAATATTTAAGTATGCATTAATTATTTTAATTACATAGCACCAAATATATAATGTTGACTTGCATCGATGGGCACGCGGATTAAACGTCAGGTTCTTCGGATTTATTTTGGCAGTAGAAGCGATGTCAGGGCTTGAGTTCCAGACAAATGTACTGAGGGGTAGTTTTTTCCTATATGGTTTCCCACATTCTTTTTACTCAAATGTGGATATTATTCCTCTAAAGTATACCTTATTAGGCCCTTACACAATAACGTTATTAAAATGTGCATAGTCCATACGGGCAGTAAGACGTCCTGCAAATCAAAAGTATAGCGTATATTGTATCAAAGACTAATTATTTAAGCTCGAAACTACTTGTCTATGGCGTAATTCTCGCAATAAACTGGATTTACGATGACGGGGATATCGGTGTTCAAATCCCGGTTGGGTGTTCTAAGGATAGTTTTTTCCTAAATTTTTTCCGCTCTCTCCCCACGCAAATTCTAGTATACTTCCTTTAAATTCTACTTTCCTTCTTACTAGAAATTTTTTTTTAGATAAGCGTATAGCACAAACGGGTGCTAAAAATAAACTGAAAAAGCGTACCTCGATATGTTTTCTGGTTCGATTTTAATCTTGTATCTAATTATCCTGTTAATCGGCTCGTGTAATGTGCTCTTAAAACTCTCTGCTTCACTTGGATTGTTGGTTATTAGAGTAAGTAAGCGGGAACAATTTCAGGATTACGTGAGACATCCAAGCCGGAGACATTTCTTTCTTTAGCTAGTAAATATGTCTTGAAAACCCAACACAGTAGTCATCATCTCTGAAGGTCACTTATAGACATGGCTAATATGGAAGACCATCGGTTATGACTTGAGGTTTTTTTATTTTAAGCCCATCACCCGGATGTTGGAACTGAGATAGATCGATGGAGTACCAAAGTCATGGGTAGGTGGGAAACCACACCATTCTCTCTAGTAGACCTCCTTCATCCTCGTGCGACAACCTGTGACCCCGCGAGGCGGACAAATCGGTCCAAGAGCTTCTCAAGACGCCAAACCAATATGGCTAAGAACCACTCCCACCGTTGCCCGCGGCAGAGAAGAGAGGAAAAAAAAATGGGGAAAAATGAAGGGGGGAGGGGGTGTTTCTTCTCTCCCCTCTTCTATATCGCTCCATAATACGGAACAATGCTGCGACCTCCCGCCACGTGTAGGGTCACCATCATCATCATCATCGTCATTCTTTTTTTTCTCCTATTTTTTTTTATTTTACCTCCCCTCTTCTTATACACAACGTTCCGCTCGTAGTCATAGCAGAACTGGATTCCGATGTAAAATGCGCGATGGGTGCTATTTTTTCATATTTTTTTATAGTTTGCAGAAATGTTAAAAGAGTAAAGAGTACTTCAAGTACAAGTACTTGGTGATA
Organism: Timema bartmani; assembly: GCA_902151455.1. Lineage (NCBI taxonomy): Eukaryota > Metazoa > Arthropoda > Insecta > Phasmatodea > Timematidae > Timema > Timema bartmani. The sequence continues at coordinate 159,001 of CABFWB010000529.1, forward strand.
TTTTTTCAACCATTGACTCCCATCGATAGAAAAAAGGGTGAATCATGTCACTATATCTTTAGACTTGAAACATTATTTTTAAAACTAACTTTTTTTTTTAGCACCGCGTCTTACTACTTGTTGGGTTATACGCTTATGTACTAATTACTCTAATGGTTTTAAGGATGAGGAGGGCTATATTTATAGAAAGTGTACCCGCATTTGTGTGGAGGGAGAGCGAATAAACAGTTTGGAAAACCACTCTCCCTACACTTGACCAAGATTCGAAACCCGATCTCCCCGTCATTGGCAGTCTAGTCTACTGAGATAGTAGCGCCTTATACCATGCGCCCACCGAAGTGGGTACTACCATTACTGACTACATACATGGAATAAGATTGCATATTTATTACCATTGATTTAAAACTTTAGCAGAATATTTCATTTAATCGATATATTCAAATTTATTTCATAATTCCGCATAATTATACTAACTCACACACATTAAGCAAATATAATTATTTTATTTGTCAATGTTTTTGGTGTCGTGAATCTTTAAAACATTAATGTTTCATTTGATATATCACATTGATAGTTTAAATGGCACACACTAAAATTGCCAACATAGAAGACAATCACTGATGATCCCCTAAACATTTAAACTCTGAAAGCTGTTGTGACTACACACAATTAAAAATATATAAGATAAAACGATTGTTGCCAAATATACGTGTATATTAATGAAATATCATTTGTCCCCATGCTCAAAATTATAAATTTCACAAGAATCTAATTTTGATAACTGCATATGGTGCAACCATCATTTCACAGCAATTATTATTTTAAATAGTACGGACAACTACCAATAATTGCTCAAAGTACCTTTACATTTGCGTTTGGTGAATATTTATTTGTGTATTAAAATAAATGGTACGGCGCACCGCACAGACTTTCTCTCTCTTTCTATAAACTCGTAAGATTTCTGAACGGAATAATGTACATTGTATCATCACCACTCCACATAAGAACACGCATAAAATAATATACAATGATATAGAATCAATGAGAAAAGAGGCGCATCTTTGTCCACCTAAGAGCATTTCAAACAGTTTAATGTCTTCCACAAGGGTCAACACTTCGTATTAAAATTTCGATTTCTGGTTAAAATTTTAACATTTTATAAGGTGTTGCAGATCTTCAAGTCATCGCATTGATATTTAATTATTCATTTATACATTTTGACCAATAAAAAATGTAAATATTGACTATTGAGTCTAAAATGGAGATAGATCATTGCTATGCAAACATTTCTCCTAAGAGCTTTAAGGAAAAATAACATACTTTTTTAGATACTTATATTTAATTACTCTATGGCATTGGAGAATTATTGCGTTAAGACTTAAGTAGTATATGTTTACAACTAAAGCTCACAAAATTGTATTAATATATTTGCAAATATCTCAGAAACTGTTGCTTTTATAAAAATATATGTCAAATAAAAGTTTTTTATTTCTAATAGTCCTACAATTTTGCAATGATAAGTTGTTTAGTTTCTCAAATAGTTGTGGAGATACGGAAATTAACGCTTCTGTAAAGTACCCTAAAAATCATTTTCATAGGAAAATGAAAATAGCCAGTTTATTTATAATCTTAATCAACGCCTAGATACGAATTTTAATCAAAATCGTTTGAGCAGATTTTGAGAAAACCAAATTTTTCTCTTTTCGCCCTTCAGTAAACTACCCTTAATTTTAAGTTTTTATAGACACACAGACAGACGGCATTGCAAAGACTATTTTTTAGGGTTCGGGGGGTCATGAGACGTCGACATCCATCAACATTTCAGGTTAGTTTTTTTTTACGGTCGCAATACTTAAACTTTAATGTCCAAAAAGTTAAAAAAATTCATATAATTGCGTATAGATTGAAAGTTATTGATTTTATAAAAATATGTTTCGGATAAAATATCTGTATTATAAATATATATACATATTTGTAATGCTAAGTAATTTCATATCTCAAATAGTTTCGGAGCTATTATAAAAAATGTTAATTGACGCATCAGACCGGAGCCCTTAAAGCCATTTTGCCGAAATATTGAGGGTAGCCATTTTGTTTGGAATATTTATTAATGTTTATAAATGAAATTTAATCAAAATCGTTAGAGCCGATTTTGAGAAAATCGACTTTTTCTCTTTTTGCCCTTCAGTAAACTACCCTTAATTTTAAGTTTTAATAGACACACAGACAGACGGCATTGCAAAGACTATTTTTTAGGGTTCGGGGGGTCATGAGACGTCGACATCCATCAACATTTCAGGTTAGTTTTTTTTACGATCGCAATACTTAAGCTTTAATGTCCAAAAAGTTAAAAATATATATATAATTGCGTATAGATTGAAAATTATTGATTTTATAAAAATATGTTTCGAATAAAATATTTGTATTATAAATATATATACATATTTGTAATGCTAAGTAATTTCATATCTCAAATAGTTTCGGAGCTATTATAAAAAATGTTAATTTACGCATCAGACCGGAGCCCTTAAAGCCATTTTGCCGAAATATTGAGAGTAGCCATTTTGTTTGGAATATTTATTAATGTTCATAAATGAAATTTAATCAAAATCGTTAGAGCCGATTTTGAGAAAATCGACTTTTTCTCTTTTTGCCCTTCAGTAAACTACCCTTAATTTTAAGTTTTAATAGACACACAGACAGACGGCATTGCAAAGACTATTTTTTAGGGTTCGGGGGGTCATGAGACGTCGACATCCATCAACATTTCAGGTTAGTTTTTTTTACGATCGCAATACTTAAGCTTTAATGTCCAAAAAGTTAAAAATATATATATAATTGCGTATAGATTGAAAATTATTGATTTTATAAAAATATGTTTCGAATAAAATATTTGTATTATAAATATATATACATATTTGTAATGCTAAGTAATTTCATATCTCAAATAGTTTCGGAGCTATTATAAAAAATGTTAATTTACGCATCAGACCGGAGCCCTTAAAGCCATTTTGCCGAAATATTGAGAGTAGCCATTTTGTTTGGAATATTTATTAATGTTCATAAATGAAATTTAATCAAAATCGTTAGAGCCGATTTTGAGAAAATCGACTTTTTCTCTTTTTGCCCTTCAGTAAACTACCCTTAATTTTAAGTTTTAATAGACACACAGACAGACGGCATTGCAAAGACTATTTTTTAGGGTTCGGGGGGTCATGAGACGTCGAAATCCATCAACATTTCAGGTTAGTTTTTTTTACGATCGCAATACTTAAGCTTTAATGTCCAAAAAGCTAAAAATATATATATAATTGCGTATAGATTGAAAATTATTGATTTTATAAAAATATGTTTCGAATAAAATATTTGTATTATAAATATATATACATATTTGTAATGCTAAGTAATTTCATATCTCAAATAGTTTCGGAGCTATTATAAAAAATGTTAATTTACGCATCAGACCGGAGCCCTTAAAGCCATTTTGCCGAAATATTGAGAGTAGCCATTTTGTTTGGAATATTTATTAATGTTCATAAATGAAATTTAATCAAAATCGTTAGAGCCGATTTTGAGAAAATCGACTTTTTCTCTTTTTTCCCTTCAGTAAACTACCCTTAATTTTAGGGGTAGATATCCAATTCCAAAAACCCCTCGGGGCAACCCTATGAAAACCCTAGATATCAAGTTTCAGCTCAATCGGTAAAATAGTTTAGGCTCTAGTTGGAGGTACAGACAGACAGACAGACAGACAGACAGACAGACAGAAATTCAAAAACCACTTTTTCGGATTCAGGAAGTCATGAAACGTCAAAATTCATCAAAATCTCGAGTTCGATTTTTTTGACGATCACCATACTTTCTCTACCTGTAAGATAGAGAGAAAGTAAAAAGTATTATTTGAATATAGTATTTCTATTTTAGCAGTTAATTTAAAAGATATTTTTTTTATAAATAGTCATATTATATTCAATGTTATTATTATCTACGCATGATATTAATTCCCCAAACTAAACATTTAGTGTCATTAGTACGATAATAATTTTATGTAGAGTATAGCACGTTAGATTGTTTGGTCTATAGTAATTAATTGAGTTAAAAATGACAACTTGAACATGAAAATTGAACCGGGGATTATTGGCTTTAAGTGCCAATTCTCTACCACTGAGCCATCCAGCTGTGTCTTGTATTTTGGGACATCTTTCACTAGTTGTTGGTGTATTGAACTTAAGTGTAACTAGTGAAATTATGTTGTTTTAGTATGTTATAGTATTTTTATAAATCATAAGAATTGATTTTAAATGAAACGTGAATAGCTACATGACAAGGTTTGTTTGCACTCAGATATGATAATGTTAGTCCCCACCTTCAATAATACTTCGTCCAAAGAGTACGGTGACTTGCCAATTAATGTTAGTCAACATTACTTACTCAAACTTTAGAATTAGCGACTCAAAAGTGCATTCCTGCACTTACAAAAGTAGACCACTTGAGCTTGTTCTATCCAATACGCCTAACAACACCCTACCTCTATCATGAGCTAGTTTTGTCCAGTCCACCTCATTACACCCTATCCCTATCTTGAGCTAGTTATATTCAGTCCAGATCATTACACCCTATCCCTATCTTGAGCTTGTTCGATCCAGTCCACCCCATTACACCCTATCACTATCTTGAGCTTGTTCGATCCAGTCCACCTAACTACACCCTACCTCTATTTTGAGCAAAGTTTGTCCAATCCACCTCATATACACCCTATACTTATCTTGAGCTAGTACTATCCAATTCACCTCATTACACCCTATCCCTATATTGAGCTAGTTATATTCAGTCCAGATCATTACACACTATCCTTATCTTGAGCTAGTTCTATCCAGTCCACCCCATTACACCCTATCACTATCTTGAGCTAGTTCTATCCTGTCCACCTCATTACACCCTATCACTATCTTGAGCTAGTTCTATCCTTTCCACCTCACTACACCATACCCCATTCTTGAGCTAGTACTATCCAGTCCACCTCATTACACCCTATATCTTTCAGATCTATTTTAATAATATCCTCTCGTCTGCATCTAGGTCTTCTCACTGCTCTATTATCATTAGATTTGCTAGTCAATACCTTCAAAACATCTTACGCAGTTACAGGATAAATCCATTGCCATTAAATGTACACTCAAATTAAAATGACGAGTTATCCTTTGGCTAGTTAAACATTTTCAGTATTGCTCTGCATATTGTCAGTTAATTGGTCTGAAAAGTACTTACTGTACACCAATTAGGAGCTCGAACAACTTAGTACTTCATTATTGATTATAACATATATTATTACTCTCGTGGCCTAACTGCACCCAAATAGCATAGAACGAGGTAGAAGGGGGCTGGTTATATTCTTGCCCCCCTCCCTTTGTTATTGCTAAGTACAAGCATATCAAGCACTTTATTATAATCCACTAACAATTTTAATAAGATATCAAAAGTAAATTCAATCAAGCTCCACTTCTTATCACTCGTTCGTGAAATACGCATGTGTACTCATTACAATGTTAGGGATGGTAAAAATTAATTTAGAAGAAGCGTAACCGCATTTGCATGGCAGAAGAGTGGCAAGCCATTGAGAAGAAAAACACAGTACTTCCAACCGTGATTTGAACCCCAATATCCCCGTCATTGGAAGTCCAATTTAACCTTAGACCACTCGGCTAGTGAAGTGAGTATTTTATTTATTAATTTAATTTTTTTTTTAAATAAATTGTAAGCAAACCTATTTGTTGGTGCAAGAGTTTTGTTGTCAATCCTGTTTGAGCCAATCCTATGTTAAAAAAATTATTGAAAAAATTAGCATAGAAAACGGCTATTTAATAGGGAAACAAAGTTTAAAAGGGTCATTCAGTGGGATATTCATTGCCAACAACAGACAGTTTGAGTGAGGATTTACATCAGATAAATAATATCAACACGCCTTTTAATTGTCAGCTTTCGCCATCGAATTTTTCAATGCCATTTATTTCTGCCTCGTTCTCCCAATATCACCTTCACAAGATAAGCCTACGCTCGAGATAAAATGTACATTGGTCTCACGAATCCAGATTACAGCTACATCCTAATTATTTAAAAAAAAAAACAGCAAATAAGAAATGACGACATTTTCTAGCCATTATACACCCTTTGACCTAGAGGTTCTCGACTGCTGTCGTATTAATCATTGATCTTTCTGAAGAGAGGTATGCCTTGGACTAAAAGAAAGTGACTGCCGGTGACTTTGATGGTAGGTCAAGACAGAAACTCATTATACACATACGAGTTAAATGAAACTCATATAAAACAAGTTTTACGCAAGAAGTTTACATTTTGTTGAATAACATCAAGTCGTATTTAATCATATTTAATAGGTTGAAGTGTAAGACATAATTTGGCTCACACATTTTTTTTCCCTTGGAAATAACTACACACACATCTGTAAGATTACATCATGAGTTATATCACAAGATCGTTTGTCATAAAATGTTGAACCTTTTTTCATTTATTTTTAGCACCGCTTCTTAATACCCGATTTTGCTATACGCTTATATACCAATTATGTTAATGGTTTTAGGGGTGAGAAAGGTTATATTTATAGGAAGTGTACCCTAATTTGCGTGGAAGGAACGTGTAAAACTATTTAGGGAAAACCTTTCTCAGTAAACGCAACCGAGATTCGATCCTCTATCTCCCCGTCATCGTCAGTCTAGTCTACTGTGAGTGTAGCGCCTTAGGCCATGTGGTCACCGATTCAGTTAAGTTGACATGTTTTGAAATGCAGCTTGTATGGAAAGCTATGTGACCGTTATAAAACTATAGCAAATATGAGTAGTAGTTTTTGTATTCTTTCAAATGGTTCTATGTTTTAGTGAGTTTAAATTTTGTATCAGGCTGAAGGGTAATTTACTTAAATTAATAATTAGTTTGATGCCACTCCAAGAGTAGAGACTTTTTTTTTAAACATTCAACTTTTATTTTTATAAAATATGAATGAGATTTACAAACTATATATTATAAAGTCTAGTTTTCATAAGAAGGAACTTTTAGAAAGCATAACAATTTATTTTTTTGGTTGATATTGATAGCATATTAGTAGATTATTAGTGCAATTTTATAGTTATTGTTCACATAAACCAAAAGTGACAGCTCCTGTTTACATGATTTGATGTATTAATACGTAAAATTAGATCTAAATAACTTTCTATATGTCAGAAATTTGGACTTTTGCTACTAAAGGATATTTTTTTAAATATTAAACAATCGTGCTATTTCATTATTAATAAATATAGTACGAAATCCGTTTTAGCGTAATAAGATATGTAAAATATCGTTAGAACATTAATTGACAATTATTACCTCAAGTTATATAATATTTACGTACTTATAATGGTTTTAAAACCAGGAAATTAAAACTGAATGTTACAATACATACAGCATCATATTAAAAATAATATAAATATAGAACCATTCGAAATTAAGTGGAAAATATCCTTGAAAAAAAAAAGTAATTGCTGTACAAAATATTTTTTTGATAACTACTAGAACAATGTGAAAAAAAAAGATATTTATATAGAATATTGATCTATTTTCATTAATATTAATATAAATTAATTTTATTAATTATTTAAGGTATGTTTCCGTCCTGTAACCACACTGTTTGTATTTCAGAACGTAGCCCCAACTCATTCAGTTATTCAGACACTAATTTGATAAATAAGTTAATTGTGTGTCAGTTCAATACAGGTGAGAAAAAGGATCTCTAGGTTTATTCACTCTCCCACAATCAGAAGGCCATGGAGCAAGGGTAAGTGGAAGACTCACTGCCTGTGTGGCCTCAACGGCTGAGTCATCTTGATTGTTATTCTTTATTTATTTATTTATTTATTTGAGGTATTAACGAACACCTTCTGAACCGACTGATTATATCAGTACACGAGGATTAGTATGAGCGAGAGCGGAAGGATCTACCAATTTTTCCGGGAAAGGTATTTTCACATAGTTTGCAAGGTTGTTTTAGGTCTACATGCCATAATTGATATGGGGACCGAAGGCTTTTATTCCCCTTCAAAGAAAGTTGTAATGCGTATTTTTATAGCTCAATAAAAATCTGTCGATCCTTACTGGGTTTGAACCCAACAACTTTGACATCTGAAGCGAGCACTTTACCCCAAGAATACCGACGTTGAGGTCGATGGTAGTGATCGTGTCCTGTTAAGTGAAGAGTTGGGGAACAGCTATCGATTCACGAAACCTATCAACATGTTACACTCAACTATATTAGAAATTCCATTAACTAATTACACTCAATTTTTATATGAAAATAGAAGTATTGCAGTAATACAAATAAGAACGTGATATTTTTTATAAATAAGTATACATTTATTTTAGCACCTCGTACAGCTACGTTCTTTTTTGTTACTGGCCCATATCATTCCCCAAAAATAGTGGTAGATCTTTGCAATGACACGGCTTACACGGATTTCATGACCATTAGGGTACGAGAAGCACATGGCGGATCGATAGATCAACAGTGGGATGTAAACAATAGACCTGTAGTGAGTTGATAGATGAACAGTGCGATGTAAATAATAGACCTGTAGTGAGTTGATAGATGAACAGTGGGATGTAAACAATATACCTGTAGTGAGTTGATAGATGAACAGTGGGATGTAAACAATAGACCTGTGGTGAGTTGATAGATGAACAGTGGGATGTAAATAATAGACCTGTAGTGAGTTGATAGATGAACAGTGGGATGTAAACAATATACCTGTAGTGAGTTGATAGATGAAACAGTGGGATGTAAATAATAGACCTATGGTGAGTTGATAGATGAACAGTGGGATGTAAACAATAGACCTGTGGTGAGCTGATAGATGAATAGTGGGATGTAAACAATAGACCTATGGTGAGTTGATAGATGAACAGTGGGATGTAAACAATATACCTGTGGTGAGTTGATAGATGAACAGTGGGATGTAAACAATGGACCTGTGGTGAGTTGATAGATGAACAGTGGGATGTAAACAATATACCTGTGGTGAGTTGATAGATGAACAGTGGGATGTAAACAATAGACCTGTGGTAAGTTGATAGATGAACAGTGCAATGTAAACAATAGACCTGTGGTGAGTTGATAGATAAACAGTGGGACGTAAACAATATACCTGTGGCGAGCTGCTAAATAAAGAGTGGGATGTAAACAATAGACATACCTGTGGCGAGTTTATGGATGCCACATGGGGTAACGTCACATCTCCACCCGGCCTGAATGTTCTACATCATCGTTAAGGACATCCTGGTTTAACTTAACCATAGATACACTATGTTATCTATTGTCACAGGTCTGTCTAAAAGCGTGTGGGAAGCCCTAATTTTTATTTTATATATTTATTAATCCAAACAAAATTCTGATATATTCATTTTTTTAAATTGATAAATAATAACTTTTTAAAAATTAGTTTAGAAAATTAAATGAGCTTAATGTTTGGTAAAATAAAATAAAAATTTAAAAACTCATCACTAATTGGATTGTGAGTCGCTATTTGATTCAAAATTGTCTGTGCACTCTCCAGATGGTCTTTCTTTACCTTTTGTATTGTTTGAAAACATTTGTTTACTGTTTCATAGTATTCAGTGCTGCCATAATTAACTGATAAAAGTGTTGCCAAAAATTAGACATAAGAAATTCTGCCATTCTAATGTTTGGTGGAGGTGGTTTTATTTTCTCTACCTAAAATAATATGTAATATTTGATGAAAAATACCACACAAAACTAGATAAAATGAGTAAATATGATTCTATCAAGCAATTAAATGGAAGTTGAATTCATTCAGAATCAAATTAGGGGGCTAATACGATAAAAGATTTATGTATGGGCTTAATGAACCCCTAACCCCGCTTAGGATTTATATTATTAATTTAAGACTGTCGAATATGTTTACTATTTGTGTAAGGCTGGGCTTATATTTATTCTTAATGCATAACTAGTAACGAATAGTGCAAAGAACATAGTGCACAAGAAGTTGAAACACATTTTTTTTAAATAATGGCGTTCATAATCGACACATAGTGAAAAGTACACAAGGCATAAAGTTTATTTAACTTTAAATCATCATGTGTTATGTTTGGTCTTGAGAATAGACAGCGCTTGTATCAGCCAATGAGAATGTGGAAAGAAGCTATAGCCAACTAAACATCAGTGTACACAGGAAATTATATTCTGTTCTTGTTGTAACCACACTTGGTTGTAATTTAAAAAAAAAAGTTTTATGATCAATGGCTATGACTGCATAGCCTATATGATGGGAAATAAGAAAGAAAACATTTTTTTAAAATGCCTTTATTGAGAAATAGGTCTACCATAGTATTCATGACAATAATAAAATCAGAACTAAATAAAAATAGAATTTGATCTAATAGTACCAGTTAATTCACTTTGTTTTATGTTTCAAAATATAGAGTTTAGTTTAAATTGTTTTTCGATTGAACTCTTAAGTGAAGTATTTCTAAGATACCCTATCTAGTAGAGCAAATATGTTAGGCCAGTTTATATGAATAAAATAAATTGATATAAATAAGAATTTAATCACCACATTACATTATAACCATCGTATTTATCTTATGAATTGTGTACTGTATGCTATGTGCTATTTATTTTAACTATGTAGTATGCATGAATATAAACGCAGAATAATACTTCGTCACGCTATTCAAATAGTAAATAGCTACGTGCTAGGATTGAGTGTGTGATGTTAAGCTTTCTCTCCTAGAATAAATTAGTTTGTAAGTCATGTGTTAAAAACATAAAGAACATAAGTTATGTAAAATTATATAATTTTTAAAATATTTAAACAAACGTTAATATGGGAGGTAGGGGATGCAAGAAAATGTCAATTTTTTTTTCAGTTTTTATATCAACCAATTTTTTTTTTAGTTTAAAGAAATCAAATGCTGTTACATTAGAAACATAGAATTTAATTTTATTCACATGGTGACCTCAACATTTCTTGAATATATGTCAAGCGTGTCCTATAATTTAATGAGAAATTTATATCTTTATTTAAAAATTGTCTCATATAGTAGCATGTCAGATATTTAAGATTCGTTGATATCACCATGTGAAGAAAATTAAACTTTATCATTCTACTGAAATAATATTTTATTTACTCGTATTCTGGCAAAAAAAAAAAGTTTTTCTATAAAAACTGCAAAAACACCTTTCCCCAGGTCTTCTACACTCCCACCTTAAACACTACAAATGAAAAAGTAAGTTAATACGCTACGAAAGTATACGCTTATTTAGTTAAGCAGATATTTCCTCCCGAACTTTTCCGTTTGTAAAGTACAGAACAGAAATATCTTCACTACCATTAATCCATGGTTCTCACTCCTACAAGCACCCATTCCCATTGTGAGGCACCCACGCATGAGTCACCTAAACGTCTTGCTAGATTGCATCTACACTATAATTAAATATTTTATACCGCATGTTTTTGTATATATATATGTGAGTGTGTGTGTGTGTGTGTGTCGATATGTTATTGGTCATTTCAATACAACATTTTCTCACAGTAAAATATTACACTTCAATAAAAAAAATAACCTATCTAATTAATAGTAATTAAATATAATAAATATCATGTTCCACACATTTTGATATAAGTTAATGGCTTAAAATAAATGTGACCAAATCCCAGAGTTAAGGATCTAAAGGCCAAATTATTTTTTAGCTGTAATTTTCAAAGCATTTTTTAATATCTTATTATCTTAACGCACCTTCTGATCTAGCTTTAATTATCAAACAGTCATATTTTTAAAGAAACGCAACTCCATAAGATTATAAAATTTAAATCCAAATACAAAACTTTAAAAATGAGATAGAAGTAAATTAAAAAAGTAAATGATCATGAAAATTATACTTGATCCAATAATATAGAAAATTTTAAATATATGTATCATTACTTTAAGACACCAATATCCAATTTAAATTTAAATTAATTTACCAAAATAATTGCTATAATTATATTTTTTCCCCTGAGCACTGAACCATTATTTATCCTTTTACTTACTATAATCATCCGACACCTTAGTTCAGTTGGTAGTGTGTCTGCCTATTCATCTAAGTGTCCCGGGTTTGATTCCCAGCATGTCCGAAAACTTTATCATTGATGAAATATGGTTAACCCTTTAATTTTGATAAATAAACGACCAGAGATTGGATGTTGTACCTGTCCTAATCTAACTTAGATCATAAGGCATATGAAGAAGTTATGACAGTCCTAGCAAGCCGGTAGTGGAAAATATCTGGCTTGAATAAAAAACTGACCCAGACCACAGGTTTGAAACAGTAATGGATGTAAAGAAAACTTAAAATAATTATTAATAAGCATCTTAACTATTTAATGAATTATAAAATATATTATAGTAATGCAATCTCTTACTTTTTCTTTATCATAAAAATCACTCTGAAATTGGATCTTAACTATTTAATGAATTATAAAATATATTATAGTAATGCAATCTCCTACTCTTTCTTTATCATAAAAATCACTCATAAATGGGTGGTAACATAAATAGCCAAAATATAGTTTTGGTAAATCTTCACTACTATCTTTCTTTGCACATACCATAGCAACAACGCGGAAATGGATGTGAACACATATTTATGAATAGTGCTCGCCCCGAAGATTGGTTGGATCCTCAACAGTTCCACAATCAGCTGTAAAGTCTAAGCAGCACTGAAGAGGCATATTAGGGATTTCCTCACTGAGCTAGAAGCTACAGTAGTCCTATGGCTTCTTTGGTGCTGATTGACAGCTCACAGCTGACAGCTGACGGCTTTGAAAAGCTACCAGACCAAATTATGTATCCCTACGCCGAACCATATGATCTCCAAAAAACATGTGTTTAGCAGCTGTCACTTCTGACAGTCAAAATTTAGGTATATACCTAAATTTTGACTGTCAGAAGTTATCTGTGGACTGTCAGTCAGCACCAAAGAAGCCATGGGGCTACTGTACTATATTGCACGTCAGTCTGCCAAGCACAACATAATGTAAACACCAACTGACCCTACGAGTGACACCTTCACTCCATTCATCACAGGGACTGGTTGTATATTGAATGTTATTACTAGTATCGTCCATAACTCTCCCACTTTCACATATGTCAGAGCCAATAAGTGACACTGAGACAGATAAATGAAAGTAGCAACTCGTTCTAGACTATACCAGAAGATATAATTCATTGTGAACACTATTTCTTACCAGAACATTAAAAATAGCTTTGTTATACATTTACGACCCTCTTGCTCTACTTGTACCATAGCAGCTTCATATAAACTGATGTAAACGTAAACTAATAAAACATAGCTAGGCTTCCCATGGACATATAATATAGGTCTATATTATAGTGATACCGATTATATTAATTATACATCAATTATCTATGGGTATACATCCACCTAGTCAAAATAATCAATAGTGATGATAGCATGTAACATTAAATACATGAAATATTAAGTATAAATAATGTTTTATTAATCTAAAGTCCATACAACTTTTCAAACCTATGTTGCATTGGCTATATTTATTAATGTTAAATGGTAAATCCAGATACTAACATCTCCTAAACCATTCCTGAAAACTAGTCTAGTATTAGTAGAATCTCTTTCATAGAGGCCTACTTAAAATTCATCAGCCCAAAAATTGTTCAAAAAGTTATAAAACTCCTATTAGACACATTGTAAAATGCGTCAAATCACTTAAAATATTATTTAAAAGATAATTAAATTACCGTGTTTTATGACAATGATATTATCACAAATAAAATAAGACTTAATTTATAAGAGAAATTCGGTCTAAACTTATAATCTTTCATAAGTGAGGAAGTACTTGTTTGTGAATAATTTTCCATCTATCACAAAATGGTTGGTGAGAATTCAAAGTTATTTGATAGACATAATGCTATTTATATACCTAAATTTGATAGTAGGCCTACAGTTGTTTGGACATTATAGTTGAATAAAAGTTATCTTTAAAAATAAATTCACCTTAAATATTGTACAATGACTACCCAATAAGACTAGGCTGACATACATAAAATTATTCTCAATAGTTATAAACGTCGTAAATGTTTTACTGCAGATAATTTGCAAATAATGTTTCTATAATTATCCATGTATTACCTTTAACATCAATTAACAATATAATTAACAGGATGCATTCCACTTCGTGGTTGAGTAAACTTAGCGTGAACCGAGTGTAAATGCTTACATACGAGGTAAGAGGATCATTTTATGGTCATGTTTTCCAAAGTATTCTGCAATCAAACATTTAAAAAAAAATACAGTGGGTGGATTCCTTAAAGGGGATTTGTCTTTGTCGGCCCATTGAATAACTTATTGAGGCTATAAATTAATTCTAGTTATGTAAGTGCGGCGGTATTTATATAGTCACACGCCGTTAATTTGAAACGGTTCTTAAGTTGTGTAAAGACACAAATATGACTTTGCGCACAGCTAGGCACACCTGACGAAAAAATATGGTGTACACGTCTTCAGGAGTTTCAAAGAAAAGGGCAAAAAAAAGTGTGAGGTGTAGTAATTAGTTAGCAATGTGATTGGAGTGTTATTAAACATTTAGTTTTACAATCTTATAGCTTGTACAGTACACACTTCCTACTATGGCAAAATACTTAAAAATAATAACAATAAATGAATAATTTTTTTATAAGTCATATTTTTATTATATACGTTAATTAAATTTGTAAAATATGTTTTACTCTAATGATACCCATAATAAACTAATTTTATTACAATTCTTTCCAGAAAAACAAATGGACATTGTAGTTTCTCTTCTTATAGCGTGTTTCCAACATGTGAAAACTAACCATAAAATCCCACGATACTATTTAAGTAGTTTGTTATTTCAAAATATAATATCCGAATATATGTAGATAAAAATCATCTAGATACTTATATAACTTAATACCTTAAATTTTAAGTTTTATAATTTTAAAAAATATATTAAGAGATAAAATTAACTAACTTTTAGCTATGTTTCATGCGAAATGTTGCACCTCTTAGATAAAATTAAATGGTTTGAAAATATACTTAGCTTTCCCCAAACAAACAAAAAAATATTATCTTAGCAGGTTGGCAGCAGAAAAACTTACGACAATAATGAGGATTACTTTAAGAGTTTTTAAGGTTCATTTAAAAAAAAGGAATACCGAATTGTTAGGATATTTCTTTTCAAGTGAGCGATGGCCTTAAGAGCACTATTTTTTCCATCCACACTTAAGTGTGGCAGTGCTTATAGTACTTAGGTGCGTCAAAATAAGGTGCA
The DNA here is from genome assembly GCA_902151455.1 of Timema bartmani. Classification (NCBI taxonomy): domain Eukaryota; kingdom Metazoa; phylum Arthropoda; class Insecta; order Phasmatodea; family Timematidae; genus Timema; species Timema bartmani. Next base: position 174,372 of record CABFWB010000529.1, read on the forward strand.
AAACCACTTCGTCAAATATCTTCGAAATGGCCAGCCAGGTAGGCGACGTCGTTATTATTATTATTATTATTATTATTATTATTATTATTTTTATTATTATTAGCACCGCGTCTTACTACCCGTTCGGATTATACGCACTTACGCTAATGTGCAATGGTAGGGTGATTGTGAGATGAAATGGAGGACCTACAGTTTAACGTAGGATCCGAACCACGGTGGAGGCCTGGCATTCCTCACATTCACAAGTTGTGATTAATACACGTCTTGTCAGAGGTGAAGGAAGGGTTTGGCAATCAGATAAATCTGTGCCGGGACCGAGGATTGAACCCCGGACCCTCAGCACAGAAGTCTGACACCTTACCCCTGGACCGCCACGTCACCGCGACGTCGTTAAACGTTTGTTTAAAACCCTCCAATCTCTTCGCCATTGTCAATATCGTCCTCGACTTTCAATGTTAAGGGATAGGAACAAAGACGTCCTTGAATAGATTAAGTTTTACAAAGGATCCTTTAGCGAAGAGAATGTCAAGCGGTGCCTTATTTGTAAGTTTTATATTTCTAGTTCATACGGACAACACAAGGTGACTTATCACGACATAACGTAGACATATAGTAGGATTCTAATAGAAGAGACCTTTAAGAAATTACAAACATTGTTTTTCGGCCAACATCTATATCATTTTAATTTGCTATAAGTGATATTTTGTAATTATACCTATCTAAAAAAAAGGGATAGCTGAAATTCACATGACTTGATGTAGGGATATATAAAACTTGTTTTAATACCTTTTGTAACTGTTATATACGATCATTTATATCATCATTAAGGTGGTATTTCTAAAACCAGCCACACATTTAAAATAGTTTGTTTTTTATTATTTTTGGAATAGTGGATTATAATTTTTTTTATTGCTTTGAAATTTCAATTGGAAAATGTATTAAACGTCGTGTAATCTTTTGATTAAATATTTGTAATTATTTAGCATAAAATATGCGTTGATAAAAAACTGAGCAGTATGATCATAAATATAAATAAAAGATCAAAACTAATAAAAGTATATCTCTATATAATACAGGATAGCTAAGGGAACTCAAATGATTTGGCATTGACCAAGGTGTCACTATAGCGATATGTTGGAAGTTGGTTGTGATGATTTCGGGCGAAGTTTGAATCTCGCCTGTGTTCGTGGAGGGTGTTTTTTTCCCCTAAATGGTGTTTTACTCCATCTTCATGCAAATGCGTGTACATTCCGCACATGCTAATCTCAACAGTTCCTTAATATCTGTCAAGGGTGTCTCTCGAATTTAGTGACAACTTTTTCTCTGCATTTAAAAAGTTTGTCACCAAATGCCGCTATGCTTATGAGAGATATTCAAGAACTCTTGAGATTAGCATATGCAGAAAGCTAAACTCTATGTTTCTATAGAAGAAATATTTGATATATTTTTGCCAAAAAATGTTTATGCTATAAAAACTGCAAAATTAATGCACTAAACTGGCGCTCACTAGCACCCCACCTTAATGGCCCTACACGTGGCAACCCTTTGGTGGATGCATCTTTTAACTATCCTGTAAAGTACCAATCATACTTTGCATTATTCCACAATGGTGTAGCTTATAATATAGGGTCATAGTGTAATCTGTCAAGGTAAGAATGTTATCTTTTAGTTAAAACGGAGTTTACACCAAAGATACCTGGCCAATAATTCTCTAAGGAATGATTAAAATGTTTAAAAAAGTTCTAGAGAGTATGTGTATTTAAGGACGTTGCCTGCCTGTGATGTAAAGGCAAGCTAAGACATGACTTACCACGTTAATATAGTTACGTTTTATTCGGTGAGTTTTAAAGATATAACATTGAAACAAAAAATATAAATTCTTAAATAAATATGAATATTATAGTCTTATATTGTCACAAAATTATTCTTTTGATCTTGAAGTAGATTTACTGTAAAAGTATTTTATTTAAATCGTCTACAGCTAAGACTATTTGGAATCTTCCTGCCAGGATGTAGAATAAAAAAGTCCATATAAGCATTTGTCTATCTATATTAGGAAACGAAAAAATGTCTAGTTTGATATGATAGTCAAAGCTGTCCAACCGCAAATAGTAGAGTTAGTGTGTTTACTCGTTAGTGGAAGAGGTGAAGTGTTATTATCAGGTAAACGAAATGACTGACAGGAGAAACTTATCAAATGATTCCCTCTTTTTCTATTTCGTAAATTGGTTTACACGTGTGATAGCACTTAAGAGTGCTTAGGTGTGTGAATTTAAGATGCAACCCCCTTCTTAAAATAGCCTCGAATTCACCAAGTAGACAAAGCCGTTAGTTGATTCGGTAAACTGTCGATGGCCTATTTACTCGTGTGTACTTGTAATTTTCATTTAGTTTACTTAAAGTATCCGACGTGCACTTTCTGGAACGACTGACTGTATCAAGACACGATTTATAAACTAACTTAAATCTAGAACAGACACAACACCCAGCCCCCCGGCCGTAAATTCGTCACTGTTAAAGAGAAAGCAGACATTTTATCAGTGATAAATTTTCAGACACAACACTCAGCCCCCCAGCCGTAAATTCGTCATTGTTAAAGAGAAAGCAGACATTTTATCAATGATAAATTTTCAGACACAACACTCAGCCCCCCAAGCCGTAAATTCGTCACTCTTAAAGAGAAAGCAGACATATTATCAATGATAAATTTTCAGACACAACACTCAGCCCCCCAGCCGTAAGTTCGTCACTCTTAAAGAGAAAGCAGACATGTTATCAATGATAAATTTTACGGCCATGTCGGGAATCAAACCTGAAGCTCTTAGCCCAGTGGTCAGACACACTACTGACTCAGCTAAGGTGTCGGAATGTGTCATCTTCGTAGGTGCTTGTTTCAGCCTCGCCCCAAAGAGTTCCGGGTGCTGCGGTAAAACAGCCAGAGGCTCCAAGAGGGGGAGAGCGTCATTGCCCAAGGGGATGTGGAACAAGTGACCACAGGGGGGCCCTTCCCGCGTCCGCCTGCCACTTAACAGCACAAAACTTGTTTGATCCCATATATCGTCATTTTAATTAATATGTCTGGTAAATTCTAAGGCCATATAAAACATACAAGAATTCTTGCTTTCATTGAAACCTCTCATCTTCTCAACATATTTCAACGGTTACGAAAATGTTGAGATAATTGAATTTATGAAAAGTTCAAGTTGTGTATTAATTTAAAGGAGATGATATCCTATGAACAGGATCTTCTTTTAATTTTTTTTTCTTTTAAACGTCAGAGTAAGTTGAAAAATAAATGAATAAAAACTAAGAAATATTAAAGTTTTGTCAACTTTCTCATTTTATTAAAAAAAAAGATTGTGTTTTTTAAACATTTTTGCACTCGAGAAATTTTTACAGTTTTAAAAATACACACACACACACACACACATATAATATATATAAATATGTATATTATATATATTTGTAAAATAGGTAATCAGGATTTGCTTTAAAAAAGGATATGCAAATCTAATAGTTTGATTAAATTGCCCAATAAACTAATTTGGCTTTTAACTTGAAGCTAGCCCTGTCAGTGTTATAAAAATCCATCACTTATCCTTGAGTAGAATCTAATAGAGTTTCATTTAATATATTTTACCCAACTTTTTAATTATTAGATCTCTTTTATCTCTAACAAAGTGGCTAAAGTGTCTAATTATCTCTCTAGTTGTATATTTAGCTAAAATAATTATTTAAATAGGCTATTAAAATGCCATTATGTTGTATGTTGCAAAATTTTTTGAGGGATAAAGATGTGTTTTTTTAAGGTACATCAAGGAATTAAATACTTTTAGCTCCTCAAAAATCGTCCATAAATGCGCATTCGTACATTTGTCACTGTGCTATTTGCATCATAAAGCCCTCATAAGTCGAAGGTTACTGCGTTATAAGATAGCTCGCGATCTTAAATTGATCGCGCATATGAAATTTACGATTGACACACGTCCATCAAAGACTCTGCCCTAAAATATGAGCGAAAAATTACCCCGGGTACAGGACAACTTCTGGATAGCTCTGTGATAAGAACATCGGCGTATTAATCCAAAGATTTATGGTTCAATTCCAGTTTCCAAGTTGTCATTTTTCCATTTAAAGAATATAATAACATAAGTTGTATTATTTGGATGAGTGGGAGTGGTTGGACAGATTAATTGTGGCTCGAAAGAGACAAAAGTACTCACTGTGGACCTTGATGTTTTCTGAGATATACAGCTCTGTGCTGAATCAACCTTGTACAATCCTGTGCTGAATCAATATTTTACAGTCCTGTGCTGAATCAATCCTGTACAGTCCTGTACTGAATCAATACTCTACAATCCTGTGCTGAATCAATCTTGTACAGTCCTGTGCTGAATCATTATTTTACAGTCCTGTGCTGAATAAACCTTGTACAATCCTGTGCTGAATCAATATTTTACAGTCCTGTGCTAAATCAATCCTGTACAGTCCTGTACTGAATCAATACTCTAACATCCTGGGCTGAATCAATCTTGCACAGTCCTGTGCTGAATCATTGTACAATCCTGTGCTGAATCAATCTGGTACAGTCCTGTACTGAATCAATACTCTACAATCCTGTGCTGAATCAATCTTGCACAGTCCTGTGCTGAATCATTGTACAATTCTGTGCTGAATCAATCTGGTACAGTCCTATGCTGAGTCAATCTTGTACAGTCCTGTGCTGAATCATTGTACAATCCTGTGCTGAATCACTCTTGTACAGTCCTGTGCTGAATCAATCTTGTACAGTCCTGTGCCGAATCATTACTATACAATCCTGTGCTGAATCAATCTTGCACAGTCCTGTGCAGAATCAATCTTGTACAGTCCTGTGCAGAATCACTACTATACAATCCTGTGCTGAATCAATCTGGTACAGTTCTGTGCTGAGTCAATCTTGTACAGTCCTGTGCTGAATCATTACTATACAATACTGTGCTGAATCAATCTTGCACAGTCCTGTGCAGAATCAATCTTGTACAGTCCTGTGCTGAATCACTACTATACAATCCTGTGCTGAATCAATCTGGTACAGTCCTATGCTGAGTCAATCTTGTACAGTCCTGTGCTGAATCATTGTACAATCCTGTGCTGAATCAGTCTTGTACATTTCTGTGCTGATTATATTATAAAATACAAGATTGGCACCATTTTAACAGTGAATTCACGCCCACTCAATTATTATACTGTGTAAAAAAAAATCTAGTTAACTCTCTCAAAGTCTCAAATATTGTAGTAACCAACATGTAGGTAACATTTAATTTGTACATGTTCATTTAAAAGTGAGATGAAAGGAAACTCGAAGCGTTCATAACATAAAAAAAAATCAGTGGATACGTTTAGTGTAATGTTCCACATGTTTTAATCTCAACAGTACTTGGATATTTGTAATATATATTGTGGAATCTGAATAAGACTTTTCCTTTTAATAAATAACCTGTTCAAATGCCATTATGATTTTTACTAGAGGCCGTATTTTGCCTATTTGCCTTTTCTTTTCCTTGATCGCTAACCATGAGCAGTTGAGATGTATATGCATTTCATGTTACTAACAATACAATATGTTAATTTTATAAGGCTTAGAGCTGCCTATTAAGTTGGTTTTTACCTATTTTATGACTAAGTTCTTTAACACGCCTCTTTAGGGTCTTGCCTTTCTCTTTTCATACGCTATAGATTATCTGCTGAGAGAGAGAGAGAGTCCAGTTTCTTAAAAATTGTAAGTTGTTAAATACTTGTTTGAAATAAGTTTGGAAATCAACACTTGTTAAATAGTTTCCGATGAGCGTAAATTTGGTGGAGGACATTTGGAGCAGTAGCAGACATCTTGGGAGGAAACGGCCTGCCGTTGGAGGAGAAAAGTTCCACTTCTCCGGGAACGGCAAATTTGAAATTTTGTCCTTTTACATCGTGAAGTAGATTGTTTTTTCAATTAGCTAAAATATTATATCTGAAAATATAGCCCATTTAACTACAGAAAATCTAGAAAATTATCTATTAATTAAAAGCATCTGACCCACTTCAATGGTCGAATGGGCTAAGGTGCCATTCTCGTAGTAGAATGGACTGCCAATAAAGGGGAGATTGAGGTTTCGAATCTTGGTCCGGAGTATTTAATGTGTTTTTTTTACTAAATTGGTTTTAGCTCTCCCACCACGCAAGTACAGACACACTTCCTCTAAATTCAGCTTTCTTAACCTCTAACACACTATCGTAATTAGTACAACATATGCGTTATAGCCCTAACGAGTAGTGCTAAAAAAAAAAGACAGAAATATGAATTGTCTATAGTTGATAAAATAGTAGGTAGTAAATTCAATTTCACGTTGCCTATTGTGTGCTTTTCCCGCCTTAAGTGCTTATTCGGGTATTTTTAATGTCTAGCTGCCTGCTTATTTTATACGATTTTGGTGCCTAAAAATCCACTCCTTACTCATTACTAATATTCAAGAGCTGTTGAGATTAAAACATGTAAAAACTCAAACTAAAATATCTAGTGAAGCAATACTGTATTAGTTTTGAACATATTTTTGCTATAAAAAACTTTAATAACACTGACCTTAACTCACGTATCCTTTAAGTTTACCTTAAGTTTTGAAATAATTCTTATGCCAACATAAATATTCATTTTAAGAAGTGATTATAACCAAGTTTTCCAAACAAATTATAATGGATGAAAAACATTAACTCTTTTTTTTCTTAATTTCACTAGCACTCACCACACGTTTATCAATCTGTAAAACAAAAAAGCATTCAGAACAATCATTTCATTTAGCTCATACCGTCAAAATGACTCAACGGAAAGGAAAACAAATGTTACCGCATCAATCGCATACATCATGTTGGACCAACATTACACTAATTTGGAAGCAAGTGGGGGGTGCGTATGATAGTTGAGCCGTTAAAATTACCCGTAGTTTAGTTTCATTCTCGCACAGGGAGAGATCTAAAACATTCATCGTAGCTTTCAAACTGATGCAAACAAATAATTCCTCATTAAGGCGGTACTCCTCTGTAATAATGGAGTGCCAAAATAAATCATTTCGTTTTGTTAATCACAACTTTCAGTTAACACTTCTCATTAATCAAAAAGTACTCGTATGCTCTAATCATAAGTGGTTTTCTTTAACAGCAGATTGCTTAAGTGTAGGATTATATAGCACAAACATTTAATAACATAAATGGTAAGACAATCCTGCTTAGCGGCATTAGATTATAAGCTTTTTAAAGGAAGAGAAAAAGTATGATTAAATTCCAGGACACTCTTGACATATATTCAACCACTGTTAATATTTACATATGAAGAATATGTAACTCTCTATTCTCTAAATTGTAAAATGACACCTTGACACGGCAATAGAACCCAGGTGTCATTTTTCAATTTAAATAATATGATATTTAGATAAACTATAACCTTAATTAACAAATATAATAGCTTAGCTATTTAATCCATCATAAACTCTCTATGTTTCTTGCTGGAGAATTATTTGATTTCCTTTGACAACAACAAAAAAGCTTTGTCATAAAACAAACAAAAAATACTGGCGTTTTCTTGCGTTTCCTACACTGCAACCATAAGCGTGTGGACGGTTGTTTTTTTATAATGAAACTAAATAATTTTCCTAGAGATCTCCCCCGCATTGGTGGCTGCGTGGTATAAGGCGCTACTCTCGCGGTGGACTAGACTGCTGGTGACAGGGAGATCGAGGTTCAAGTCTCAGTCGGGTGTACTGAGGGTAATTTTTTCCAAAATGTTTTCTACGCTCATTCCACACAAATGCGGGTGCACTTCCTCTAAATATAACCTTATTAATCCATAAAATAGTGTAAATTATAAGCGTATAACCTGAACTGGGAGAGAAGAGATCAGGATTTATGGATACGCATTTGCTATCATTTATGTAAGCAACCTCAACAAAAGTCACAACATTGTCTAAAATAAGAGGTTTAATATTTCTGATAAAATAAAGGCTTCATCCTAAAATTTCATATGATTCTTATTTTATTTTTATATTAGAAAGAATTTTAAAATTAATTTGGTTCTTCGTCTAAAATGGTGACAGCTTAAAACAATTTGAAATTCTGCTCCCTCATAATTTTCTATTTTGAACGTGGCCCTGGTGATCAAATAAGTCTGATACGCCTAGTCTAAAACCTCACTCCCGCAATATACTGGACTGCCAATTTCAGAGGATTAGGGTTCGAATCACAGTCGGGTTTACTGAGGGTGGTTTTTACTAAATGGTTTCCCACACTACACATGACCGAATGTGGGTACACTTCCACTGAATTCAATCTTCCTCACTCTTTGCACACTAACGTAGCCATTACATATGCAAACGGGTAGTAAAGCGCGGAGAAATAAAATCATCACTAAAAAAGTAGATTTGTTTGTAGGCTATCAAAGGTTTGCAAATGCCTCAAAAACACACAAATTCGAATCAAAACATGAAATAGGTTGAAAAACACTGCTTTAGATCACGTGATCATGGGTGTGGGTGTATTTATTCATTGACTACTCCAGTAAGATTTTAAGTGTGGAGATAGTTAAAACATATTTCTCAACTTTTTTTTTTACAACCATAATAATAATAATAATAATAATTCTGTTTTTAGTTCTTTTTAGAAGAGTTCGTCCGCAACAAAATGTTTAAATTGAGCAACTATGGGGGGAGATATAGCCAAGCAGGAAGGCAAATACACTACAAAACGTAGTAACTCAACAACGTGGGCTTCGATTGAACTCTGATTGGCCACGGTCCGTTGCAGGTTGAAGCGTATGGTGTGATTTTAAGCAACAGGCACACCGTTTAGTTCAGCCACGCTCAATTTGGCAGCTTATTGAAGCATGCCAAAACACACCACCATTACTTTCCCAAACCACTCGACACTTGATACGAGTTAGGAAAACTCGTGGCTACAGGTGAAGTAGCTGGTTACATAAAGTGATCATGTCCATTGTCTAAATTAATTAATAAAATCATGTCTAATAGGATTTATTTTGTTGCAGCAAGCGATTAAGTTTAATCTGTAGATTGAGATATGTTTCAATTTTGCACACATAGAAAAACAAGTTTTTTTAAATATTAAATGGGACCAGGATATACCTAAAATATAAGTGGTTTTATAATTATAACAATTTCTGATTAAATTTATCAAGTTAATCATCTATTATAATAAGAATCTAAAATGTATTAATTTCAGTTTTAGGACAGTACATATCACAAATAATTATATAATAAAAAAAAACTCTTTTCAATTATCATAATACTTTTAAAAAATTATATTCACTCTAGTGCAATACTTTGGCCTTGTTCCTATATATGTAATTTTACTTAATTGTAACTAATAAATTGTTATAATTACTAATGTTTAAGATATAATTACTAGATAAAAACTTCACACCGTTTATTTTGTACTAGTAAGCCATATCTATAGAGGTATTAAGTAATCAACAATATAAAAAGGGTATTTTTTTATATTGTGTTAAGCAACAAAGATAGTTTTTTTTAAACTTTATTTATGTATACTTGATCCTTTTAACATTTCACGTAAATCAATTAACTCAGACCATGTAGTTCGAGTCCAAACTTTAGAACGCACATATATATATAGAGAGAGAGAGAGAGAGAGAGAGAGAAAAAGCACTGTGTCTTACTACCTGCTTAGGTTATACTTCTATGTACTAATTGCACTAATGGGCTAAGGATTAGTAAGGCTTAATTTAGAGGAAATTCACCCGAATTTGCGCTGAGGGAGAGTGGAAAACCATTTAGATTTTCTTATTAATTGGCTTAGTAATCAATCTTCATATTTATGAGTACTTTGGAGCCAATAAGCTAGAAAACAAATTGCTCTAAATCAATACCAATAAATGTTTGATAACCGCATTGGTGGACACGTGGTTTAAACGTCAAGTTTTTTAAGTCTTTTTCCCAGTCACTGAGAGGCTGGGGTTTAAATTCTGGCTTGGTGCATTGAGAGTGATCATTTCTTAAATGGTTTGACCCTCTTCTTCCGTGCAAATTGAGGTAAACTTCCTCTAAATAATAATTTACTGGCATCTACCCCATTAGTGTATATAAATAATTTAGATAGTCCGGAAGGGTATAGGACGTGGAAGGTGAACTGTGGGGGATGGGCCATATAGCTCTATCTTTATCCCTCATTGCACCCTATCTTTTTTAGATTCATTCTATTGTTATCCTCCCATCTGAGTATAAGGGTCAGTTTCATATAGTCATATTTAGTACGCCTAAAGTGCGAGTCGATACTAAATACAAGACGTCACCTACCTGAAATTGAATGGAATGGGCCAGTTTCATATGCGAAACTGGCCCATTCCATTTTGGTCTAGGTAGGTGTCGTCCTGTATTCAGTATCGACTCGCACTTTAGGCGTACTAAATCTGACTATGAAACAGGCCCTAAGTCTTCCCAATGGTCTCTTTTCACTGGGTTTGCCATTCAGGCCCTTAACATTGCTTTAGGTTCCTCCAATCACGCTGCCAGTTGTGCACACCATAGTTAGTTGTTAGTTGCTGATCATAATAATGTCTTGTAATGAGTAAAGGGTTTGTAACTCATCATTATGTAACCTCCACTCCCTAGGCTATTCGTCTCTTTTTGAACCAAATATATTCCAAAGCAATTTGTTTTCAAAGCCCTTCAATTTTTCTTAGTTAGTAGAAGATGTTTCACAACCATTGAAAAGGTAAAACTATTAAGATTAAGTTATACAAAGTTAAATGAATTAAGGTTAGGTAAGCTTAGTTTCTAACATCTTAACTACTATCTTGAATGTATGCTCTTGATCCTATAAGATACGTCACTCTTTTTATTTAATTTTAGTTGGTTGAGCTTTCCACAACAGTTTAAAAGTCTAGCGAAAGTTTGTGTTCTTCAAACTTCTACTAAAGTTATGGATGATTTTTTTGATATATAATCTTATATGTTGTTTTTTGGTTAGTAATGTTTAGTTTGATTTATTTTTTGCTTTTCTTAATTATACTTCTTATGATTGTAAGTATATTAATTTTAAGAACTATTATGCCAAATATGAACTAATTTAAAAATACAAATTACATTTTGGGGTCGAAATTGATTAGTGTTACCATAATATTTTTAGGCCTACTATTTAATAGGTATCTCTCAAAAATTACAGTTTCAGATCACATGACTTGATGTATGAATACGTGAAAGTAGATCTAATAAGTCTTATTGCTATCATGTAAGGTTGTTCCCATGAAAATTTGACTATAGGTTGTTTAATTGTATATTGGTTGGGTTTTTTTTTTTAAAGAAAAATATCTATTAAATCTAATCATGTTACCGTATAAATGTTGTAAGAGTACCGCTTTGTTCTGGATCATAAGACACCGGTACTGTGTTACATTGAAATTATGCATATTAATCGTCCTGTGACCGTGATCTACATCCTCGAATACGGTGCAAGAGTGCGCTGTTCTCCTCGTTGTGTTGGTAACATGAGGTTTTGGACCTCTTAACCTCTTACGTTCTGTGGGAACATGTATTCTCGGGCCATTCCTCTTCATCAAAACTAGCCCTGCCTCCTCCCCCTTCTCTCGATCTCTTTTCAAAACGAATAGCTCTCCTTTTATATATATATATAATATCCGCTCTCTTTCTTCTTCACCCACACGTAAACACACACGAACACACACACACAAACACACACATACATACCAAGCTAACGAATCCAGATTGAGATGTTTGAATAATTTTAGACAGAAATAAAAAAATAACAATAACGAAAGAAAAAAAACCCGCACCCCATAACGTTATTCTGACGAAGATCCTAACTGAACTCGTGAATATCAATAATTTAGGTTGGTCTCTCGTCCTTACTTGTATCTAATTGGGAGTTACGGAATATATTTACTGCATTCGTTCCACTCGCGATTGCTATTGTATGGGGTTTTGAAGATTTATACGAGCTGTAACGAATGAGAGCACGTGTTTTGAAAGAAAAATACAGGTTCTCTTGGACTTCACTTAGATTTTACAAGGGTTGCTAAGGATATCTTTGTTTTAAGCTTTAGGTAAAAATGATTATGTCTTATTTTGTTGGCCCGTTTACGTATTTATTACTAATTTTTAAGCAGTGTTCTCCTAAATTATACCGTCTCTGTGGTCTATTAGTCAGAATTCCTGGCTAAGGATCCAGAAATCCCGGGTTTGATCCCCAGTATTTTCAGATTTTTCTGTAAAGCAGTGGGTCTAGAATGAGGTCAATTCAAACTCATGAGAATAAATGAGAAGCACCTTGAATGAAATAGTAGCAGCTCCGGTAGAGGAAACTGAGATTAACGGCCGTACCATTCTTTGAGCTGACCACATGACACCCTCCATCCGAAAAAGTTGGCTCTCTCTTTGCCAGCAGAAGGCGGCCGTTGGTTCATCGGGGTCTGAATAACAGAAAATATGATTTGGGTGTAGTGTTTTCTAAATTTATTCTCACTCTCCCTCTGCCTAAGTGCGGGGAAATTTCTTATAAAATAGACTTTTCTTGTATACATGTTGGTTAGGCTAGAAATACAAATACAAAATGAGCTCCTTTCATATATTTTATATAGGAGAGAAACAGATTAATAGAAAGAGGGAGGGGGATCGAGTGATGGACAGGTGGATGGGTGGATACCGAATGGGTGGATACTGAATGGGGGATTGGATGGGTGGGTAGATGGATGGATTAATGAATTAGTGAGTGGATGGAGGATCGATGACTGGATTAATGAGTGGGTGGATGGATGGATGAAATAATTAGTGGGTGGATGGTTAGAATTATGTTTTAATGGCTAGGTGGAGGCTAGGTGGATGGATTAATGAGTGGGTGTATGGCTGGATTAATGTGTGGGTTGATGGATGGATTAATGGGTGTGTGGATAAGTGGATAGATGGGTGTTTGGATGGAAAGGTGGATGAGCGGATGGCTTGGTGGGTGGATCGATGGATGGATGAAACTAAATAATTCAATATATATTTTAATTCCTTCATAATTGTATTTAAAGGTTTTATAAATACCCACTGTAAGTGGAAACCGTGTGAATAATATTTATTTTCAATTGTAGTATATTGTAAATATCACCGATAATTCGAGGGGTTTGTGGGTGTAGGTGTTTCACTGTCGGTGTAGTCAAAAGAAGATTCGCTTTAGTTTCTAGGTCCGTTAAAGAACATTAGGTTAGCCTATATTTTAATAGCCATGAAGCAATGGGAATAAACTAGGTATTGTGTGGCCGTTAGAAGAAGGGTCTTAGTATTGTTTGTGTAATTCACTACTTACATTTTCGATATATTTTGCTTAAATATAATATTGTTGAATCAGAACATTTCCTGCATTGATAAATATGTTTATATAAATATATTTTAGTTTTAGATCAAATTATTGATTTGTTAGCTACAGTACGTTAACTTATTCTTCTCGCTGTTTCACTAAATTCTTAAGTTAGCAAAGTGATCCTATGGTGATATATAGGTTTACGTCCGAAAGAATTAAGTTATGAGCAAGGAGTGATCGGGAATAAAATTAATTCAATATATCACTATCACTGCCAAACAAAGCTCCTTTTTTTTTTAGCATCGCGTCATACTATCAGTTCGAGCTATACACTTTTGTAGAATATTAAGTAATTCTTCATAAATATATTTATATTAATTAATGATGATTATAATGATGATTAAATTATAAATATGAAGAATCTTTATTGTGATTAACAAGGTGGTATATTTGTTTCTCTGAGGCAAACTTAAAGGACTATTTGCTGAAAACTTTTTTTTTTATTTTGTTCAAAGCTATAATACAAAAGAATAAGAAATTTTGTAAGATTGTGTAGTACAATTTATATTAGAGTTGCAATTATCCGACCTATTGACGTTATTCTGGGCCGCATAGCGAAAATGTCGGATAATACGGAATCCGAGTGTAGATAATTTTCAGTATGGTTTCGCCATATATAGCTACGCATTGCACACATCTCTCTTGACATAGCTTCTGTTTCCAGCTAAATCAAACCAGTGCTGCTATCTACACCTATTTTGACACAGATTCTGTTTCCAGCCAAATCAAAACAGTACTGCTATCAACAGCTCCCTTGACACAGCTTCTGTTTCCAGCCAAATCAAAACAGTGTTTTTATCTACAGCTCCCTTGACACAGCTTCTGTTTCCAGCCGAATCAAAGCAGTGCTGCTATCAACACCTCCCTTGACACAGCTTCTGTTTCCAGCCAAATAAAAACAATGCTGCTATCTACACGTCTCTATGACATAGCTTCTGTTTCCAGCCAAATCAAAACAGTGCTGCTATCTACACCAACAAAGCGTATGTGACTGCAATAGAACTGTATTATACTCAAACCACATACATAGTAGTTATGATTTGCTGTATACAATGAAACAGCTGTAAGACGTTTTTCGATCAATTTTTTTTATTAATTATTAATAGATACGTACCAGTTTGTTTATTTTAAACCGCACCTGTTAACACCGAGAACCAAGCTGGATAATATGGAGGGCTGGATAATCGCGACTTTACTATTTCATTTTTCTACCACGAATTACCTACTCCCTACTCACCAAGGCTAATTTAATCTCACAATAGGGTAAGGAGGCGTGATATATTATAAAAGAAATATACCCAAATTGGCGTGGAGGTAAAATAAGAAACGATTTGGGAAAGGCCATCTTCAGTACACTTGACTGGGATTCGAACATTGGCCTCCCCATCACCCAGTAAACCAGAACCATACGAGCTTGAAGATCCAGAACGCGTGCCCACCTATGTGGGCCATTCTCATACTGCGCGTACAATACCCTGGCATGTACTTGAGCAAGAAGGAAGGTATTTAAAGAGTTTTGCCCGCTGGTTCTTGTATTTTATTTTTTACCTCCTCCCATGTTATGTCAGCCTGTCTTCATCAAGTTGTCTAGTGAACCCGGACCTCCGTCCCTCCACCCTCAAACGCCTTACTACCCACCCACCCACCCACCCCTCAACTAAACATGCCCTCCCCCTTCTTTCACCCCACCCATTTCTTGGTGGATCACAACATTTCATACACCACGAGTGAGTGAGTGAGTGAGTGAGTGAGTATCTTACACTAATCTCTTCCACATCTACTCTCCATATCTAATGGATGAAACAAACACACCGCTGGAGAAAGTATTACCAACAATTCAATCTTCACAGGAAGTGAAGTTACGAGATCTACTTTCACATATTTATATGTCAAGTCAAGTGATCTTCTTTCTTCACTTTTGATAGATAATATAAGTACCTAAAAAAAATACTGTTTTTGGGTTTGAGGATTTAAGAAATATTCGTAATGTAATGAGATTAAATAAAAGATGAGTACCTAAAACTGCTAATTTTAGTTGACCCAGAAGGCCTACCTAGAGGCCAGAGCTGTCATGGGATGAGTTCGATGACTCTTAACACGATCAGGGGCGCACACAGAAATTCTTCTTGGGGGGAAGGGGGGGGTCGATAGTCAATCCAATCAATTACTCGTATAAGACTTATACTTTTGAACAAATTATTTAATGAGGCTATATATACACAGGCTGTATTGAGACATTGGACTATTTTCAACCACTGCTTTAATGTGATTTAAATATTGGTAAATCATTGCTTTGTATTTAATATTTTATATATAGGTTACTTCATGTTCTCAGGGGAGGGTCCGAACCCGCTGGACACCCCTAGTGTGTACGCCCCTGAACACGATTAACATTCATATCCCATGAAATTATATAAAATAAATATAATAAAATGTTGATTAGGACATTAGTTTACATCGTACAGGTGGATTAACCAATAATGAGAGGTGGTTCGAACCACGGTGGTAACCAACTTTCATTCATAGACCAACACGTTTAAGAACTGGTGACCAAATGCGGCGTATGAACATAATTTACCGTATGTACTACTAACTACCCTAATAGAAGTGATTTAAGTTTAAAAAAAAAGCAATAAACTGAAAATATAGAAATTGTATGTCTACCTCGGTAATCTTGGAGTAAAGAGCTTGCTTCAGGAACCGATGCTTGTGGGTTCAAGCCCAGCCAAGGTTTACAGATTTTCCTCGGGCGATAAAAAACCTAGGCACAACTTCCTTCCAAGGTGAAGTAAATCCGTCGATCTCCTTGTCAATTGTGGCGTGTAAAAGAGCCCTTGAAGGCATGTGTAAATACCTTTCCTGGCTCAATTGGTAGGCCCTTTTTCGCTCGCTCATAGAAATTTAGTGTGGAAGGCAATGGGGAACTAACACACTTTTTGAATTATCCTAGTACATGGGGTTCCTACCAGATGGTGCGGGCAGCACTGACCAGCGAAAAGGCTGAGTATATGCTCAGCTACGATTGGATATTAATCACATCAAACCAACTTTTGGGTTGTAGGATTAGGAAGAGAAAGAAATTTATAAAATTAATACATAAAATATAGGAAAAAAAAACAAACACTCAACAATAGCACAAGTAATATTGCAAAATGTTATCAATTTTGAACATAAATCTTTTTTTTATTTTATAAAAGGTTATTTGGATGAAAATTGGACTATTCTTAGTTCACGGCGGTAATGTTGGCTAAACAAACGAACTTTTAAGTCGCGCTCATGTCGAAAGATTGACTTGAGTGAAACGTGAAATTTGATGGATTGAGGAAAGAGGAGAAAGAGGGGGATATTATGTCTCATTGAATGATGATTTTGTGAGATAAAACAATTACAAATGAATCTACGGTCGGTACGTTTTGTGGCGGGAAAATTATGTACCACCACAGCATGTTAAGAAAAGTTAGTTCTAATTATGTAATAAATAAATTTATATAAAGTATTTACGCCATAAAATATTAGTGACTTTTGCCATTTATGTTGGAAAAAAGATTTAGATTTAATGGATGATAGATTGTTTCATTATCCGTTAATAAGGAGGTTGGGCTTCGAATCCCGGCTGGGTTTAGTTGAGTCCCTTTTCCTAAATAGATTCCTCACTCTCGTTTGAAACAAAAAGTTGGTACCTTTACTTTAAATTCTACCTTCATGAATATATGAGATTATCCCAGACGGTTCGTATAGCCTACATGGTTCACAAGAATAAACTTTTTTCCTATTAGTTTCATCGTAATTGAAAATTCATTGCTACATTTTGTACAGCACAACAGTTTCACCGTGTTAGTGAACATATCAATATATATGTTATTCTTTTTTTTTTATCACCACGTCTCACTACCTGTTCAAGTTATACGCATATATGAGAATTATTTTAGTGGGACAGGGACGAGAAAGGAAGCATTTAGAATCTAATCTACCTGCATTTGTGTAGAAGGAGCGTGGTAAACTATTTATGAAAAACTACCAATTATTAGACCCGGCCATGATTTGAACCCCGTTATCCCCGTCCTTAGCAGACCAGTTTAACATGAGAGTGATGATTTAGACAGATCGACCACCGAAGCGGGTGTTATACTCTTGTTTTTATGTATTTATTTGTTTAATTTTGTCTTTATAAAATTGATTAAATTTCTCTAAGAGTTCTAGGTTTTAGTACGCAAAATCTTGTATAAGTTTATTATAGACCTTACTATTATTTATGTAGCTATTATTTAAATTTTAGATACAAAAGTATTTAATGCTTAATTAAGCTTTATGTTCATATGTTATTAAATATATTTTATTATATAATACAAATACAGATATAAAATATGTATTTATAAATACAATTGAATATTTGTTAGACTATTATCTATTACCTTATAATGAACTTTTTCAATTTTACTCTTTTTAGAAATGGATTTAAATAAAGGCTTGGATATAATCGTATTCTGGCTTTATATTATTAATTACTAGCACCACGTCTTACTACTCATTCGGGCTATACGCACCAATGATATTTTTAAACCTAACTTAAGCCTAATGAAACAACCCCTGGTGAGCGTTGGGATGATTCTCCTTAAGAGAAAAATACCTATCTAAGGTACCACCCGGGAATCGAACCCAGGACCCCTAGGCTCGTAGTAAGGTGCACTTAAAAATTAACCACTGGGCCACATGCGTGAGCGTAGAGGATGCGAGAACAGGTGTTTTTGTAGTTTTTATAACAATTTTTTTTTCGTAGCAAAAATAAATAAAATATTGCTTCAGTACAGACATAGAGTTTAGTTTTTTTTCCTCCCTGATGATATAAACAAATTGTTAAATATCTGTCATGAGCAAAGCGGCATTAGGTTAGAAACTTTTTAAATGAAGAGAAAAAGTTGTCATTAAATTTCAGGACACTCTTGACAGATATTCAACAACTGTTGATATCACCATGTGAAGAAAATTAAATTATATGTTTCTAAAGGAGCAGTTTTTTTATTTATTTTGGATTTTTTTCTTTTTATATAAAAACTTCAAAAACCCTTATCTTTTCTCGCTTTCCCTTTACTCCCACCTTAATGTGAATCATTTCTTAGACAATTCTCAAGAAATATAAATTGTGCTACCACCTCGGATAATATGGAAACTCCCCCACTTCGGTGACCGCGTTGTCTAACGCGCTACTCTCGCATTAGACTAGACCACTGATGACGGGGAGATGGTGGTTCGAATCTTGGTCTGGTGTACTAAGGTCGGTTTCCCCAAAATGGTTTTAAACTCTACCTCTACGCAAATGAGGGTGCACTTTATATATATATAACTTCCTTATTCCCTAAAACCACAAGGTTAACTATCACATAAGGTTATAAATTGAACGGGTAGTAAGACGTGGTGCAAAAAAGAAATATAGGCTTATGTAAACTCTGATTTATCGAGTGTCGGATTATCGTTTATCTGAAGTAATTTATATATTTTTTTATTTTAGCACCACGTCTTACTACCCATTCGGGTTTTACGCTTAAGCACTATTTACGCTAAATGTATTAGGAATTGGGAAGGTTGAATTTATAGGAAATAAACCCGCATTTACGTGGAGAGAGAGTGGAAAACCATTTAGGAAAAACCACACCCAGTTCACCCGACCGAGATTCGAGCCCCGAACTCTCCGTCATCGGCAGTCTAGCTCAATACGAAACTAGCACGTAAGCCAACTACGCCACCAAGGTGGGCTGCAGTAATATTAAATAATCTATCTCCCAATAATTTATCTTTTCCATTTCGTTGTTCACTTCTGTGTGTGATCGTATTGTTCAGTTACGGAGACTATATTTTATAATAAAAACGAAAAGCAGAAAAGATTCATCCCAAGTCATGCAATAAAACACGTGACCTTTAATTTTTAGGACAAAATTCTCTCATTTACCTTAATCTAGAACCTTGTGAGTAACAACCGGATTTGGTCTGGGCTTTTTTTTCCCCTCTGGTTTTAAAAATAATGTAAATCCAATACTTACCAATATACATACAAGTTTAAATGTCGTTTGGTACAACTTCTTCTCGTGAGATATGCAAAACATTTAAGAGTCAAGTAAAAGGAAGAGTGGAACTATGTAACCAAATAAATTATTGCACCAATAAATATGGATCCAATCCTGCATCTTAACAGGTTTTTTTTCTAAACAGTTTACGGTTCAATTTGTCCAAGATTTGCCGTCGTATTCAACAACAACAAAAAAAGAAAAAAACTTGGGCAAACAATATGTTTAAAAGTTTTGTTTAATATGTGTTACACCCACTTTGGTGGTCGCATGGTCTAACGTGCTACTCTCGTTTTAGACTAAACTGCTGAAGACGGAGAGATCATAGCTCAATCCCGGTCGGTTGTACTGAGGATCTTTTTCCTAAATGCTACTCTACCTCCACGCAAATGGGGGTACACTTCTTTTAAACTCAACCTTCCTAATCCCTAACACATTAGTTTAACTATCACATTAGCGTATACATTGAACGGGTACTAAGACGAGGTGCTAAAAAAAGAGTGTCACATAATGCACACCCTCCAAATACCTAGATTATATCAACACATACAAACTTACTCAACCTAAAACATCACGCCTAAAGATATACTCTTCATCTAAATATTTATTAATTTAATAGAAGGACAAACCTTTATATAAATAGCAGTTATTTTCGTCAGTGCCACACAGAACTTTACCAGTATCCCCCGCACTGATGGTAGCGTGGTCCATGGCGCCAAGCTCGCAAATGATTGAATTGGAGGGGAGCCGGAGATCAAGAGATAACTGGAGGTTTTCCCACTACAAATTATTTCTCACCGTTGTTTTCTCTTTCCCTCTGCAAGTAAATGCGGTTGCAATTCTATACGTATCCCTAAATCTTTGTGTAAGACATGAAAAGATGTATCTTATAAACATGGATGGGTGCCCATAAATGGGTGATAAGGGGGACTACAGCATCCCTTATCACTCCGCCTTATTTATTTTATTTTATTACAATAAAATTGTGTATTTGGTATTTAGTTTCAATTTGTTA
>CABFWB010000529.1:195233-208623 GCA_902151455.1 Timema bartmani
CCCCCCCCCCCCCGAACGAATGGGACTCCAATCCGCTCACCATTTGGAACAACCACATGGGTGCCCTTGCTTACAAAGCCTAAGATATTTATTTTGGGAAAATATTTCTAACTAATATTCTGGACAAGTCAAAGCTATAGTAGGGTTCTGATACGAAGACTATATTAGAAATTTTTTTGTGGTCGGCATTTATATCTTTTTACTATGTTAGTAAAGTTATTCTTTAGGTATTGATATAACCTATGCAAGGCTACAGTTTCATAGCAAATTACTTGACGTATGAATAAATACAAATAGTTTAAATAACTTTTTAACTATCATAAACGGTTATTCCTACCAGCACCCTTCTATATATTCACCTCTTTCTCCCCTATTTTATGTCAGTAGGCAGTATTCGAGCGAGAAATACTCAGTGGTGTTAATACAAGACCAAAATAAAGATTTTTAAAAAATACACGTTTTGTGTTTTTTAATCTAAGCCGCAACAAAACAATTTAATATAATCTTAATATTACTGAGTCTTGGATTTAGATTGGTAAACCCTCTACCGTGATTTAAGTTTGAATAAAAACCTAATATACATAGTCATATTCGGGTCTACAAACCACTCCTTAAGGTGCGGAGGAAGGGAGCGCGAGTAATTTAATTGTTTTATAGCATTAAATTTTGTTTGCCAAAATAAATTAAATATTTCTACAGTAGCAACATAGAGCCTAGTTTTCTGCACATGCTAATAGCAACAGATCTTAAATATCTGTCTAGGGTGTCCTGGAATTTTGTCAAAACTTTTTCTCTTGATTTAAAATGTTTTGACAAAATTCCTGGACACCCTTGATAAATATTCAAGATCTGTTGATATTAGCATGTGCAGAAAAAATTAAGCTCTATGTTGCTACTGGAGAAATACTTGATTTATTTTGGCCGAAAATTTCAGTTCTCTAAAAACTGTAAAAAGTACTCGCTCTCCCTTCGACCACACTTTAAGGCAGCCGCCTCGGTCAGCGAGAAAATATTAATCGCTCTTAGGTCACAGGTTTGAAATCCAATGATCTGTATCGTTTTCCGAAACTACTTATCTATTCTATGTTAGCTTATACTCCTTTTCACCCTTCACCTACAACCACTATTTGTCATGTAAATAAGAAAGATGATAAAGAAAACCAAGAAACTTCTTATCTCAAGATAAAGAGGAAATCTAGCTTCTAGTTCTCAAATATCTTAAAATTGTCTTTTTTTTTTTGGTCAGAAACCTTCAGATAATTTTCACCTGCTTTGGTTGAAAACAATATTTAAAAATGTCAAATAACTTCTTATATAATCTGGTATTTCTAAACGTCAACAGCACGTCTCAGTGTTCTACAATGTAGCACTTTAATAATAATTGTATAGAAATGATTGCTTGGTACTCCGCAGATAGATTGAAGGTCTTCCTTCAGCTTCTGAGCTCATCGATTCAGAAGAAAATCTTGCAATGTTATGGTAAAACAGAAGATTCTTAGGCTTATTCTTTTAATAAGACGAGAATCACTTCCAAAGAATTCGCGTCATGGAGAATAAAATGTTTTATTACCAAGGGGGGAGAGTGATTCAATTCTAATTTAGTTTATGAGTCAAAAGTAGAAGCTTTTACGAATAATAAATTCCATTTAAGACGTTTAAATAATAAATTAACATTTTTACTTTATTTTGGTCTCAGAGTCTTAATACTGGTTCAGGCTGTACACATATCTACTAACTACGCTAATGTGTTAGGGATGAGGAAGGTTAGATCTAGGGGAAACGTACCTGCATTTGCGTGGGGAGAGAAAGTGAAAAACTATTTAAAGATAAAACTACACTTAATCCACGCAACCAAGATTTCAACCCCGATCTCCCCATCATTGGAATTTCAATCTATAGCGAGAGTGACTTCATATACTATGCGGCCACCTAAGTAAGTATTTTTACAATTGAGTTGAATTAGAAAGTTTGGTTGAATAAGATTATTTTCTTCGTAAACTCGAATAAAACTATAATTTTTACTAATTTCTAAGCCAAGCTTGTAAATGACAATCCGATGTCAATATTAACCAACCTAACAACACCAAACATTCAATTTGTAGACGCATGAAAGGTTAGATTTTGTTAGGTTGGGCTAGCTTGTTATAAAAATATATTTCTCTCAGTTAACTATATCATGTAATAGTGTATAAAGTGCGAATTTATTTAATTAACAGAGTTTAGTTTTCTTCACTTGGTGAAACCAAGAATTGTTGAATATCTGTCATGAGCATTACATAACGGCATTAGATGAGACACAAAATTTGTCATTAAATTCCAAGACACCCTTGACAGATATTCAAGAAATGTTGATATCACCATGCGAAGAAAATTAAACCCCATGTTTCTATAGAAGCTATTTGATACATTTCGACCAACAAAAATGTTTGGATATAAAAACTGCAAAAAACACTTACCTCTTCTCGTGTTCCCTACATCCCCAACTTAATAAAGAAGGGTAGCTGCTTTCTCTGTAAAAGCCACCGGAAATATATATCTCTTCCTATAACGACGCTTAAAATGGATTTATATAAGTTAGTATTACCACCCCCACCAGGCCCATCCAAAAAGAAACCGTTTGAAGAGTAATTGTTCTTGTAGATGGTATCCATCACGGTATCAAAGGCAAGTTTTTGCTCTGAATTTAACGTCAAATACATGTTGCGATCCCATTTTATAGTTTAATCAATCAAGGTAAGACTGCTACGTGTCCTTACAAACGAAGTGTACGAACGATAATATCGTATCGGCTAACCTTGTTTGTAGACGGCCCTTGTTTGTAGTTGGCCCTTGTTTGTAGACGGCCCTTGTTTCAGTTCCTCCAAGATCTTTCTTGCAACTAATTTGAACAACTGATGACTAACACCAACTACTTAAGTTATAAAATATGTAATAGTTTAATAAATATAATTATTTAATGCAAAATGTAAATAATTATTGAATAACTTGTCTCATTCTGTTGATAAAATTTAGCTGAATTGATGAATCAAAAATTGTAATCATCATAAGACATAAACACAAACTTTATAGTCCAATTTTCATAGATAATTAATTATCATAACATATAAACACACACGTTACAGTCCAATTTTCATAGAAATAAACTAATCTGACAAATAAAAAAGTTACTAGATATAGGTCCTTTTACATATTCATAAGTCAAAACATGTGATCTGAAGCTGTCTCTTCTGAAAGCTATTATCAAAAACATTTAGGGTAAACTAAGTGTAAAACACAAATTAATGTACAACTGAAAAAAATGTTACAACAATTAAATTGAATTTTGTGATATTTACTTTATTAATAATCTTAGACCCGCCTCGGCGGCCGCATGGTCTAACGCGCTACTTTCACAGTAGACTAGACTGCCGATGAGGTTCAAATCTTGGTCGGGTGTACTGATGGTTTTTTTCCCCCCAAAATGGTTTTATACTCTACCTCCACGCAAATATGGGTACAATTCATCTAAATACAACATTCCTAATACATAAAAACCATTAGCGTAATTAGTACACAAGCGTATAATCCAAACGGGTAGTAAGATGTGGTGCTAAAAATATAAAATTATAATCTTAGGCCAAATTATTTCATAATTATTTTTCAATAAAACATTTGTAAAAAATATTTAATATCTAAAATTATATAAATATGCAAGAGATTTTTTTTTCCAAAATAAAACATTATATAAATATGCATTAGAACTTTGATTCGATTTCACTTTGGATATAAAAAGTGGCCTTTACATACCCCTACTTCAAAGAATAGCGCTTTTTTTCTAGCTAAAATATCCCTGTGATGAATAATACTTCCGATATAATAAATCATAGGTCGAAACCGCAAAGAAATCCAGTAGAGTCGCTCTTTTGTTTCACCTAATCGGAATGCGGTGGGAATACGGATGATAGAACGGTCGGCTATTATAGAGAGAGAGAGGGAAAAGAATAGAGGCTGACACATGATGTCCAAAAGGTGGGAGGCAGGATGACCGGTTGATATATGTTCCAAGATCTGCTCACTGCCGTTTACCAGTTAATGTTGCGGTTTGTCGGTTGAAAGGAGGCACCCATCTTAAGTGAAGCGTCATACATCCCTCCCCCTTTCCTTAAGGGCTTACCACACAATGTGTGAACACAAGATGAAGTAATTATGAAAAATTTAGCTATTATTATCTAGAACGTAATGCTTAGTATTTGAAAAGAATTCCCATGTAGCTATGAGGAGTTTTAAATTAGTCACAAGCAAGTTATTTCGTGATAGTAGGTTGATAACAATGACTAGAAGGGTTTTTATTGCGTTCTAGCATTTGTTTGCGGTTTCATTCGCATTAAACGATACATCAATTAGTGATGTAAACAGAAATTCACTTTTGGAGGGAGGTCAGGGAGGGGGAGGTCAAGCAAGTGATCAAGGTTGTGACCATGATAAAATTTCGAGGGTGAAAAGGGGGGGTGGGGGAGGGAGTTGCAGGGGGTGGTTAAAAAAAAGTTTTTTTTAAAGAGGTTTGCCCTCCAACCCAAAGGGAAGTCCAAGGACTCCCTCCAATAAAAAAGTGAAGAAAATTGGATGAAACCTAGAAGATATTCGGAGTGGTCTTCACTTGTAAATTTTTTGAAAATTATATGCTTCTAGAAGATATTTGGAATAGTCTTTGCTTGGCAAATTTCTGAAAATTAGATGCCTCTATAACAGCGTTTCTCAACCTATGGTACGTGAGCCAGTGCTGTGTGGTACGGGAACGAAATATAAAATAAAAAGATAAACCAACATAAAATATAAAAATATTTGTTTAATCGCTTCATGAGTTGAAATTTATGCACGAATGTGTAACTTTTCTACTTAAAACATTTCCTGTAACTAAATGAAAACAATTAAAGTCTAAATTATCCTCAACAATAGATCGTGTTTAAATGTCCCATCCCTACCTCCCCCCATTTTCACAATTCCAAGAAAGAAGATTAAGGGGACGGCCAGACTGAGCGAGCGCGCGAGCGACTAAAATATAAAATAGAACACATTGGTTGTAATGAGAGGTGGCCAGACTGGAGCGAGAGAATGACTGAGCACGCGCACTTGAAAGAAAGAACTGGTTCTATTTTTCAAGTGTGCGCGCTCGACCCAGTACANAGCGTGCGCGCTTGACCCAGTACAGTCTAGTTTACAGGCGCTAGGCAATATTATTGTATGTTGGTTCATTGAGTGCCAGGAAAACTTCTCTTTTTGAAATTTTTATTACTATCGATAGGTTTAGCACACTTTCTACTAATGGCCTAATTTAATTGGTAAGATCATAACCCATACACACATATATATGTGTGTGTGTGTGTGTGTAAAACTGATATGTTAAAATACTTCAATATTATCAAAGTAGGCCTTTACAAATAAGATTCACCATTGGCGTGGAGAGAGGATGAGAAAACCACAACAATAAATTCCTTGTCAAAAACCACCCTCAGTTCACTGAGCCAATATTCGGAGCCTCCTCGTCAACAACTATCGAGAGCTATCTGCTCCCTTAGTCGGGCGCGGTTGGTTGTAAAACTCCTAGCCCCCGAGGGTATAGAGAAGCTTCGTCGAGAGAACGCCAGGACTCGCTACCACTCGGCAAGCGCTTGAATATTCTAGAGAGACAGTCGTTCTTATAGGCTGCAGTGAATCTGTTTCGGTTCAATGAGAGAGGTTCCATTCAGTCAGTGTACAGTCGGTGGGTAAAGACTATGTGAGTGATTCATAAGAGGTACTGAAAGAGTTGTATTGGCTAGTAAATATTATTCTAGTCATTTGGATGAAACTAATGACATTACCAACATGGCCCAACTTCTAACGTATATAGGATTTCTAGATGGTAAGACAGTGAAAGAAGAGTTCTTGTTTTGTTTGACCATTGCTTCGTCGAAAAATTCTAATGAAATATTTGCAAAACTAGACCAGTTTATGAATATGAATGATATACAGTGGAATAAATATGTTGGTGTTTGTTCCGATGGAGCACGTGCAATTACTGGGAAACACAATGGGATTGTTGCCAAAATTAAAGATGTTGCTCCTGAGTCATTCACCGGAAGGCTTTAGCCACAAGAAAAATTCCAGTTGCTCTGAAGACAGTTTTCAACTTTATTAAGTCCAAAGCTTTGAACTCACAACTATTTTCGATTTTGTGCAGTGAAATGGGTGCTGAGCATGATTCACTTCTACTTCATACCGAAGTTAGGTGGCTGTCGAGGGGAAATGTATTGAGCCGTTTGTTTGAACTTCGTTCAGAAGTCCAGATTTTTCTCTCTGAAACGTCTTCGGACTTAAATTATTTAATTGATGAACTGTGCCTTGCCTGGTTGGCATGCCTGACATATATATTTTTCTGCCTCAACCAAATGAATAAGAGCTTGCAGGGTGCATGTACTTTCTTATTCGTGATACAGGAGAAAGCCATGACTCTCATAATAAAAATTGGATTCATCCTTAAAGAAAGAGTGTAGAAGAAACACGTTCTTCTTTCCATTGTTGAATGCTTTCTTAAGTGAAAATGAAATTCTTCTTAGGAGTGAATTGGTGGCGAATATAAAGGAGCACCTTGGGAGCTTAGTTATAGATTTTAAGGAATACTTCCCTGAAAACTTAACTTCTGAGTTTTGGATTAGAGACCTATTTTCTATTGACGACACCATGACAGAATCGTTAAATCCTTCCGAAAAAGACGAAATAAACTGAACTGAACTCTCTTGTGATGGAAGTCTCAGGTAAATGATCAAGAGGGTGGATTTAACAGACTTTTATTTGGCAAGGGGAAATGAATATCCTCGGATCTCAGAAAAGGATGTACAATTTTTTGTTGGTGTTTATAACTATTTACCTTTGCGAGTGTGGGTTTTCTTTTCTAATTTACATAAAAAAATAAGTACAGGAACAAGTTGAATGTTGAACCTGATTTAAGATTAAATTAACTCACTTGAAACCAGACATAAAGAACTTGTGTTTCGCTAAACAAGCACAACCTTCACACTGAAACAAGAATGTGAGTTGTACAATTAACATTGTACTATATTTACATCTTATATTGATTTTAAGTGTGTCATTTTAAATCAAACAATAAATTATTGATTAGTGATAGGAGTGCATATAAACGTTTATTTTGCCCCTCGGACCAACACCTTACGCTTTCCCAGAATACATTTAATGTCCTGAATAAAAAATAGTGGTAAATGATTGAAAAAGGTTGAGAACCTCTACTCAAGAAGATATTTGAAGTGATCTTCGATTAGCGAATTTTTAAAATCATTTGCCTATTAGAATATAAATTTAGATTAAATTTATTCAACACATCTTCAATGCTCAATTTTTATAGTTCAACTTGATGTATTTTAAGTTTTTATTTCAATTATTTGGGTCCTAAAGGGTGACTACCCCATTTTTCATTCCCGTTCCCCCCTCTGGATGTGTCACTGATATAAATATTATAAACAAATTCAACAATTTCAAATACTAGAGAAGAATGAAACCTAGTCGATAGTAGTGTTTTTTATGCGCGCATTAAGATTCACGAAGGAGTACGAATTCACCAACTCTCCAAACCAACCCTGACCCCCCCTTTCCAGCTCATATCACGTGTTATCTCATATAACCGCAACACCAGCCACGACTTAAGTTCACTGCTTACACCCGGTTTTTTTCGACACTACTTGGCTCTCTGATAAGATACCGTGATGACATAGAAGCTTACCGCCTTGATCCTATGAGTACTTTTTGAATATACTGTTGACAAACAGAAAGACCATCAAATGTACAAACATACCTTAGAGTTTTTTTTTATGTATACACATTTAGTATTAAATAAAATTTTCCTAGATTCTTTATGAATTTAATGACATTATTGGTGTGTTTCCCGTTGTAAAGAAGGAAAAACCGTAGACCTTTACACCATACTTCGGTAAATGCATTATTATATTAGCTCATTTCCATGAGAATTCACTTCACAAGACAATATCAAGCCGTGAGCATGATACACTTTAGACAAATTCTTGAATTTCTTAATAAATCAAGTATCTATTAACTAAAAGTATCTATAAAATAAATGGTACGGCGCACCGCACAGACTTTCTCTCTCTTTCTATAAACTCGTAAGATTTCTGAACGGAATAATGTACATTGTATCATCACCACTCCACATAAGAACACGCATAAAATAATATACAATGATATAGAATCAATGAGAAAAGAGGCGCATCTTTGTCCACCTAAGAGCATTTCAAACAGTTTAATGTCTTCCACAAGGGTCAACACTTCGTATTAAAATTTCGATTTCTGGTTAAAATTTTAACATTTTATAAGGTGTTGCAGATCTTCAAGTCATCGCATTGATATTTAATTATTCATTTATACATTTTGACCAATAAAAAATGTAAATATTGACTATTGAGTCTAAAATGGAGATAGATCATTGCTATGCAAACATTTCTCCTAAGAGCTTTAAGGAAAAATAACATACTTTTTTAGATACTTATATTTAATTACTCTATGGCATTGGAGAATTATTGCGTTAAGACTTAAGTAGTATATGTTTACAACTAAAGCTCACAAAATTGTATTAATATATTTGCAAATATCTCAGAAACTGTTGCTTTTATAAAAATATATGTCAAATAAAAGTTTTTTATTTCTAATAGTCCTACAATTTTGCAATGATAAGTTGTTTAGTTTCTCAAATAGTTGTGGAGATACGGAAATTAACGCTTCTGTAAAGTACCCTAAAAATCATTTTCATAGGAAAATGAAAATAGCCAGTTTATTTATAATCTTAATCAACGCCTAGATACGAATTTTAATCAAAATCGTTTGAGCAGATTTTGAGAAAACCAAATTTTTCTCTTTTCGCCCTTCAGTAAACTACCCTTAATTTTAAGTTTTTATAGACACACAGACAGACGGCATTGCAAAGACTATTTTTTAGGGTTCGGGGGGTCATGAGACGTCGACATCCATCAACATTTCAGGTTAGTTTTTTTTTACGGTCGCAATACTTAAACTTTAATGTCCAAAAAGTTAAAAAAATTCATATAATTGCGTATAGATTGAAAGTTATTGATTTTATAAAAATATGTTTCGGATAAAATATCTGTATTATAAATATATATACATATTTGTAATGCTAAGTAATTTCATATCTCAAATAGTTTCGGAGCTATTATAAAAAATGTTAATTTACGCATCAGACCGGAGCCCTTAAAGCCATTTTGCCGAAATATTGAGAGTAGCCATTTTGTTTGGAATATTTATTAATGTTCATAAATGAAATTTAATCAAAATCGTTAGAGCCGATTTTGAGAAAATCGACTTTTTCTCTTTTTGCCCTTCAGTAAACTACCCTTAATTTTAAGTTTTAATAGACACACAGACAGACGGCATTGCAAAGACTATTTTTTAGGGTTCGGGGGGTCATGAGACGTCGACATCCATCAACATTTCAGGTTAGTTTTTTTTACGATCGCAATACTTAAGCTTTAATGTCCAAAAAGTTAAAAATATATATATAATTGCGTATAGATTGAAAATTATTGATTTTATAAAAATATGTTTCGAATAAAATATTTGTATTATAAATATATATACATATTTGTAATGCTAAGTAATTTCATATCTCAAATAGTTTCGGAGCTATTATAAAAAATGTTAATTTACGCATCAGACCGGAGCCCTTAAAGCCATTTTGCCGAAATATTGAGAGTAGCCATTTTGTTTGGAATATTTATTAATGTTCATAAATGAAATTTAATCAAAATCGTTAGAGCCGATTTTGAGAAAATCGACTTTTTCTCTTTTTGCCCTTCAGTAAACTACCCTTAATTTTAAGTTTTAATAGACACACAGACAGACGGCATTGCAAAGACTATTTTTTAGGGTTCGGGGGGTCATGAGACGTCGAAATCCATCAACATTTCAGGTTAGTTTTTTTTACGATCGCAATACTTAAGCTTTAATGTCCAAAAAGCTAAAAATATATATATAATTGCGTATAGATTGAAAATTATTGATTTTATAAAAATATGTTTCGAATAAAATATTTGTATTATAAATATATATACATATTTGTAATGCTAAGTAATTTCATATCTCAAATAGTTTCGGAGCTATTATAAAAAATGTTAATTTACGCATCAGACCGGAGCCCTTAAAGCCATTTTGCCGAAATATTGAGAGTAGCCATTTTGTTTGGAATATTTATTAATGTTCATAAATGAAATTTAATCAAAATCGTTAGAGCCGATTTTGAGAAAATCGACTTTTTCTCTTTTTTCCCTTCAGTAAACTACCCTTAATTTTAGGGGTAGATATCCAATTCCAAAAACCCCTCGGGGCAACCCTATGAAAACCCTAGATATCAAGTTTCAGCTCAATCGGTAAAATAGTTTAGGCTCTAGTTGGAGGTACAGACAGACAGACAGACAGACAGACAGACAGACAGACAGACAGACAGACAGACAGACAGACAGACAGACAGACAGACAGACAGACAGACAGACAGACAGACAGACAGACAGACAGACAGACAGACAGACAGACAGACAGACAGACAGACAGACAGACAGACAGACAGACAGACAGACAGACAGACAGACAGACAGACAGACAGACAGACAGACAGACAGACAGACAGACAGACAGACAGACAGACAGACAGACAGACAGACAGACAGACAGACAGACAGACAGACAGACAGACGGAAATTCAAAAACCACTTTTTCGGATTCAGGAAGTCATGAAACGTCAAAATTCATCAAAATCTCGAGTTCGATTTTTTTGACGATCACCATACTTTCTCTACCTGTAAGATAGAGAGAAAGTAAAAAGGGATCATTTAGAGAATAGTTTAATTTCTTTTATTATATATAAATTAAAATATCGTAAGAGTTTTAGTTTTCCTGTTGATTATTTTTATAGGAAAAATTTAATAAACGCATAATTTTTTGTAAATTTTTGTGTAAAGTCTGCAGGATGAAAAAGAAATTACCCAAAATTTTTACCCTGCATTAAATTCAAAGTTATGAGCTAGTAACTTCCACAGCAGGTAAAGTTATGAGCTAGTAACTTCCACAGCAGGTAAAGTTATGAGTTAGTAACTTCCACAGCAGGTAAAGTTATGAGCTAGTAATTTCCACAGCAGGTAAATTTATGAGCTAGTAACTTCCACAGCAGGTAAAGTTATGAGCTAGTAACTTCCACAGCAGGTAAAGTTATGAGCTAGTAGCTTCCACAGCAGGTAAAGTTATGAGCTAGTAACTTCCACAGCAGGTAGAACGCCTCGATGACGCCCGCAAGACAATTAAAAGAGAGTCAATCACTGACCATTGATCAAAGAGAAGCGGATCTCGCGTCTGGTCATGTTTGTTTTACGGTAGATCCCGTTCACACGGTCACGATGGTGATCCTTTGCTCTAGGATCATCCGTTCAGGATTCATATTGTGGGATGGTGATGATGGGCAGAGCTGGCGCATGGCACAAATAACCTTGGTCAAATAAGAAAGGTAAGGAAAGGTGAAACTAGTTAGTGTGATATCCCGTGGTTCACAGACAAGGTATACACTAGACCCACAGCCTCCAGGTTAAAATGGCCCCGCTCATTGGGAGAGCTTGAGTCCTTCAACACAAGGATCGTAACGTGCATTCCCAAATGACAACATTGCTATCAAGCAGACATTTTTAAAAAAAGTTCACTTTAAATAACGGTTTTACTTGAGAGAAGACAAAATTTTTCTTCTAGTGTCAATAAACAAGCTTTCACAAATCTACAATACAGGTAGCGGCCCCACCCCACTTCCCATAAATCAATCCCACAAATGAGTCTACTCAGACTGCAAACTACAAAGAAAACTTGTGGTACATTGATCCTTTTTTTTTTATTTGTTCAAGAGAATGCTTACAAATTGTCTGGTTGAATTAAATCCAAACCATGTTCTGATATAGGCTAATTATTATGTTTAAAAAGTGTACATTATATATCCAAAAGTAAATAATAATAATAATACATTTGCAAATTATTAATTTTTCCCTATAATTCTGGGACTCGAAAAGATTACTAATTTAATTTTTTTTTTTAGCACCGTGTCTTACTAACCAGTTACAAACCTAAGCTACATCTAAAAATATGCATATTTTAGGTACTTAGTGCGTACTTTTTGAACCGACTGATTATTCAAGTACATGACTTATAAAAAACTAAATTAAATCTTGGATGGACACAATTCTCAGACCCCGGCTGTTAATTCATCAATATGAAAGGTTAAACCCACATTTCATCAATGACACATTTATCAGCCATGCCGGAAATTGAGCCTGGGACCCTTAGCTCAGTAGACATCCACACTAATAATTGATCTAAGGTGTCGGAATGAATATTATTAGTCCACATACCAGCCTTCCGTACTTTGGCTCGATTGATAATGTTTCTCCAATCTCTCTCTCTCTAAATACAAGCGAAATCTCTGACTGACTCACTCACTCACTCACTAATCACTAATTCTCACACTTCCCACGAAGCTAAGGGGCTGAAATTCGGCACAGGTGTTCCTTATAAGCTAGTATTAGGATAAATCCGATGTTTAGTGATTAAGGGGCTGAAATCGGGGTACCTACCCTAATCAACAATATTGCTTTATAAACTCGTTTTAAGCGTTTATAGGGTAACAATCCAA
Organism: Timema bartmani; assembly: GCA_902151455.1. Lineage (NCBI taxonomy): Eukaryota > Metazoa > Arthropoda > Insecta > Phasmatodea > Timematidae > Timema > Timema bartmani. The sequence goes on from CABFWB010000529.1 coordinate 207,955, forward strand.
TAAGTTTGTTCTAATAATGCCTTCGATAAAATAAAGCAATTATTTTAAACCCCGTAGATGCTTCTAAGGGGTGGAAAAAATTGAATACAGACAGTTAATTAAAATATGTAATTACGTTTTAATATTCAACTCCAAGAGACGGTAGAAGTCTCTAGTTTATATTTAGCTGAATTTTGTGGTGTTTGTAGTGTCTGTGTGAGGGAGAGGGCCTGGTCTGGGGGTGTGTGTGGTGGTGGGGAGTGGTGGGAGGGTGGGGGAGACCTGTCCAGCCCCACTCAGCCGATAACGCCCCAGGCAGTAGGCAAGGGGACCTGCCAAATATAAAGCTCCCATTGAGAAATGAAACATGGTCACCTCCTCGCGGTATTTCTCGGGTAGCGCTAAGAACCATGCCATTAAGCTTCATACAAAAATTCCTCATTTTCTTCCAGAAATAAATAATAACACAATATCCCGTGCAAAGAACGGGTATTCAGCTAGTAATAGGATATAAAGATGCAATAACTCCACTAAAACAATAAACATATTCTTACTTTTTTACTATCATAGACTTATTTATTTGACAACAATCACTTCCTAGGGACACAATTTAAATATATATATATTATATATATCAAAGCGTCTACCAAAAAGATTAAGTTACTATATATATATATATATATATATATA